>JASSUY010004386.1:0-47388 GCA_032466535.1 Forpus xanthops
AGTAACATCAGGTATGTGTTTTGAAAGACTAAGCCTTAGTGATGAGCATCCACTTTCCGAAGAGGATTCAGTATGTGAATAGCTATCATCAAGAAGGGAAGGACTTAAACATAACTCTGTACCCAGCTCTCTTTTTTCATTTATGACAGGGTTTTAGCTGAACTCTAGCTCAAGCACAAATACTCTCATGGGCATTTGTGGTCAATCTTATGAATAACGGTAGTAATAATAATAATATTTCTTCTTCAATTTGACTTGGAGATTTTATGTATTGTCACAGGTAAAAATGCTCTCTCTCAAATATTAAGCAAAACAGCTAAGAGAAAAGAACAGATGGGGGAATGCCTTCCCAGCCCTACAATGGAAACCTGCTGTGTTTTCAAGATGTTATAGGTAGGATCAGCTGCCATATTTAGGAACAGGAAAGGATTTTTCCATGAAGACATATTTTTTTTTCACCTTTATCTTCAAGATATGTCTTCAGGTTTGGAAGAGAATGATTTTAGAGCTGTCATGTGAGTTTGTAATGTTGTTGCAATAAACAGCTACTGCAGATAAAATTCTAAAAGAATGTCGATCTCGCCATTAATGATCATCGTTACTGGTGAGAATCTACTGTTTTGTGGAAAGAAAATAAGACATTCTGGTATTCACACTTGTCCTGTGTATCCTTGCTCTCCCTCACGAGTGGAGCACAAAAAGAGTCACAGATTACTTGAATCCTGTGGAGTAGGGCAATAAAGCACTTTGGCATGGATGTTATTGCCATAACAGATCCTATGAATGCCTCATAGAAAGGGGATGGTAGGGGAAATCCAGGATTCAGATCATCTTGTAGAATTTAATGGTAATTATGATCTTGAATCCTCAAAATACATGCCAATATTACAGTTCAACTCTCCTATGTTTTTTTAAGTGTCAGTACACACCTCTTTAAAGCTTTCCTGAGATTTTCCATGGCATCTGTATTTCTTTTCAACATAATTAGAATGAATTTCATTTGATTTGACTCCTAAGTATTAGTGCTAAGACTTTATGAAAGAGCTACTTCTCCAGCTTTAGGAAAAAACAGAAAATAATGGCTGGGGTTGGAGGGCATTTCACTGGGGTAACCCCAGGCAGAAGAAGCAAGTATACAGAAAACCCACACTGTCCTGTATTGGTCATGTTTTGGATACTGGACTGCATGTATAAGTCTAAGCCTATCCTTCATAATAGCAACAAAATAGCTGTAAAGCAGTTGGATGTTGATTGTTCACTTAAGCAAACTTTGAAGTACAGTTATATTAGTGTTTTGAAAAATCCAATAATATATTATGTAGCAGAAATACCATGTGCCTACAGATTAAAACCAGTATGGCACAATCTGTCTTTTTTGTTTGTTTGTTTGTTTTATTCCTCACATAAAAAGATAATTTTAGAATGCAGTGGTAAACTATTTAAAAAGAGAAAACAAGATACAGGCCCAGTTTTTGATAGTTTCCTCTTTAACCGGCTTAAGATCTACAAGAAGCGCTGTGCAGTTTGGATGTTATCTTTTTCTTTCTCAATTTACTTTGACTGGAGACATAAGTTTTCTATAACACTATCCAGCACAGTTACTCAACTTCTATTATTTATAGTCCATTGCAAAGGACCTTAAAACTGCATCTGTATTTCTACATATATTGGAGATAACAGAGAAAGAGAGTATTTTATGGTCTTGAGTAGAGTTGTAGTCTGCTTATGTTCATACTACATAGCAGCTGGTTTTGAGTTTCATCTGTGGCTTTCACAAAAAAATAGCTTTTTTGGATTTCTTAGTTTTTACCTTAGAATGTCTATATTGAGTGGTGTACTACAGCCCACTAGCACAGTATTTGCTTTATTATTTTTTTATATTTTATTTTAACTATGAAACTGTGACTCTACAGTAGTAAGTCAAACATGTCCAAGACTATTCTCTGGCTCCAACTAGCATGGAACGTTCTCTGTGAATACCACTGAATTCTCTTAGTCTCCAAAATAAGAAGCTTACAACCAAGTTGTCTAGTTTGAACAGTACGTAGGTTCCACTGGTTCCCTAAGCACATTACAGGAACTGTTTGTAAAGACAAGCGTGGTCCAGAATAAAGGTAATGAAGATCATTCTAAAATTTCATCCATGTAAAACCTGGCACTTTGGCAGCCAGGAATATTTCTCCAAATGTCTAATTTAGTAAGACTGGTGTAGCCTGAGGGTTTGTCTTGTATGGATGTAAAACGACGTGTGAGAGGTTGAGGCTGTAGACACTGCTGAGTGTTAAAAAAAGATGGAGGGGGCCAACCTTGACACAGTCTTTTTTATACTGTATACTTAGCATTCATTATCTTCAGAACCACATTCACAGCATATGTTGTCCTCAGAACTGTGGAAGGATGTTATCTCAGAGAGTGCCAGCTGGCACTGATCAGAGATAAAGCAGAGAAAGTGTTAAACATAAGTAGTATGGCCAATTACTCTAGCTCGACCTCACCTCCAGGTTCCATTCAATTTTGCGATCAAGCTGCTTTGAATTATCAGTATAGCAGCATTTTGGCCACACAACAGTATCTCAATTCCCTTCCTCAGGATGTGGCTATTTGAACATTTTGTAGCTTTTTTATTTCACTTTCCCGCAGAGAGACAGCCATGCTATGTGTAAGAACACAGGAAAGCCTACAGGCTTAATCAGAGGACCCATAAAATACAGAGGTGAGACAGGTTTAGTGCAAGTCAGTACTTCTAAAACACAGCAGCAACTGGCACAATATCATTGCCACTCTCAATTCCACAGCAGTCACCCCCAATGGCCCCATCCTTCCTTTTTTACAAACAAATGCATTTTCCTGCATTATAATCATACTTCTAAAATTATTAGCCCATGGAGCAACAACAGTGCAAGCAAGGCAAGAAAGTACAGAATGTGCACTGCATTGTTAGTGCTTATTTCATGTTGGATTACGCTGTCCTGGGTGATAGGAAGAATGTTTCAGTTATCTGTTGCCACAGAGAATATTCTCATAGCCAATGGCATGATATTCCTGCCTTTCAAAAAAGAATAGTAAAACTCAGAATTCTTTATATCACTGTAATTATAAAGCTTCTGTTCACATTGCTTAGTTTGATTTTAGAATTGCTTGCTTCTTTTGATTCATGTTTTTATTCTTCCTTTCTATGCATTTATCCTAAAACATATTTAGGGTAAGCTTTCAATTTTATTTTCCTTAAACTTTCTGTGTATTAGTTGAGATGTTGCATGTTAGCTTAAAGTAGCTATAGACTCTCAGGGAAAATTACATAAAAGTTTCAGATGTGATGTTAAACTACCAAGAAGCCACAATCAGGCATGGATGGTCAGCATTTCAGCATTGGTCAGCAAAAGCAGGTCACCAAAGCAAACCCTCCTCTCATTTCAAGGCTTCTATTACCACTGCTATGCCTGCATTTTGCTAGTTCTGCCTCTTTCTCTTATATGAACTAGAACGGAAAATCTGAAATTACATTTGTTGTGCTTACAGCCCAAATAATAATAATGAAATGTTCCTTTGTACGTGCAAACAGACAGGGTAATTTTTAAAGTTATGGTTGATATCTACTGATCATTGGATAGTAAATTTTAGCCCGAGATCTACAGGTTCCATGCAACTATGATCAGCTTCTCTGGAGACACCCATAATTTACATCAAACTATTAATACATATGAACAGACAATCTGTGCAACCCCCCCAAATAAATAATTAACATCCCCTTGAAAACTAATACCTGTATTCTTCTGGTAGAGAGTAGAGAGGAAAAACGTGAAATAAACTAAACTCTAAGAGACTTATACTTACTGAGATAGAACAAAATGGCCATTAACTAACACAATGAAACTTTCTCACTCAGTAGGGCTTATGTCTGAAACTGTGGATGTCCGACCTGAAGAATCTTACTTGCGCTTGATTTTTTTACATAGCACGTGATCCATAATTTTAGATGATGGCAGCACTTCATAGTTCAAAATCTGACACATTCATAAACACTATTTGTATTTTGATTTCATATGCCAGTAAAAAAGTATTGAGGAAAAAGAGATAGAACAAATTACCAAGAATCTCTTGAACAAAGCCACCTTCTGCAGCATGGCCTGTCCTACAGAAGTGTCACACTTCAATAGATATATAGCCAGCAAAAACCAAACCAAACCAAACCAAAACCAACAAAAAACAAAAAAAAAAACAAAACAAAACAAAAAAAACTGAAAAAAAAAAACCCAGATGAAAATGAAGAGGCAGAAAATTTAAGAACTGAAACCATGATGGTTAATATTGCAATATGACAGTTTGATCTCAGAATATTTTACAAACAAGTTGCACCAAAGTAGTTTTAATGAATTGTTCATTGTGCTCTGTACATTAGCAATTGGACAACCCTATGACACCTACTACGCTGAAGACTTCATGTTTACTTTTAGGGAAATACCTTTAATAGTCAGGAATAATTCAGTAAGACTTACTTCAAAGTCAAGGTCCGAATAACGTGATTTTCTTCTCTATTAAGCAATAAAAAAGAAAGAAAAAAGAGGTTGTATTAACAAGGGGACTATTCACCAAATTATATTAATGAGTCTAAGTAACATTCTCGTTTTTGTTTCAGATATGGTAGGTATTTTTGAAAGAGGCCGTAGATTTTATCTTGATAATTTAAGATTAATGCATGACTTTGCATAGAGTTTGTTAGACCACTATCATATTCTTTTTTTCTGAAATAAACCAGACTGCATTTCACTGGGATGAATAATATGCATGTTATTTGCATGCAATTGAACATGTTGGTATATAAAATATATCTCTATGCTTTCTTTGGTATTTGCAAATTAACATAATATCTAGATTTTTACACAGCTATCTATACATATCTATGATGTAGATTTTTATAGGTATACAGAAATTGATTCTTTCCTACATCAGGCTTACATTGGTACAACTCCATTGATTTTAATGGAATAAATGAGAGCAAAATCAAGCCAAAGCCATCTATACTTTCTATAGCTTCAGCTTGTTTGTTTGCAATGACAATCTAGATGGAGAAAGCAATGATTTTTTTACAATTATGACAAATCTGATTTAAAGCATCTGATATAAAGCAAGAATGATTTACTAGCGAAGTAATCACTTCTATAAAATGCAACAGAATATGATTGCTTAGACATATCATAAATAATTTAGCACAATTTTTGTACAGAATCTAAAAAAAACCCAATTATAAAGTCAAATTATATCAGAAAGAAGCAGAAATATTATAAAGAACAGATAAAAATATATTTGTTCTCCTAAGGTTGGAAATTGAACAGCTTGCAATATACTTAAAGATGTAGAAAGAAGCAGCTAAGTTGGAAGAGCTGAGAGGAGTGCAAAGAACATGCAAATGGAAAGAAAAGATACATTCCACTCCAGGAAGGATTGTTAAAGGGAAGGAAAAGTACCCTAAAAAAAGAAAAGGGCTTGCTGCTACAGTCTAACCCTAATTTTTGTGGTAGGATAGGATGACTTTAAGTCATGGTGAAGGAACCTTTTCAAATAATTGCACCTAATTTCTGCAGTGAGATACAAGTCAAACCCATTAAGTCATGATGAATAATGTTACTGACTGCATCAGACTGATTTTGTTTGGTTTAACAAACAGAGGTTTTAGGAAGCTGTATTTTTTCCTTGCAATTCAAAGAATAATTTTACAAGTCTTTCAGTTGCAGAAAATGGAGATCGTCTCTAAGCCCTTGAAATAGCACTTTGTCACAGGTTGTCTGGTTTTGTATGAAAATTTTGATGCTCTAACCCACAATAATATGAAGAATATCACTGTAGAACTGTTGACAAACTGATGTCTGAAGAGCTGGGAGGCAGTATAAAAGAACAGTCTATAATACAATTAACACAACCATCACCAACAAACTTTGGAGAAGTTATATTTTATCAGCAAGGCTTGATTTAACCTGGCACACTTTAAAGAGATTATTCAATAAAAAATAATTTTCAAAAATAATGAAATCACAGAAATGACAAAGGTCTTGAGGGTAAGAAAATTATGAGGGCCAGATTCTAAAAAGCCCAGATTCTCAAAGCAGTTAAGTTCTTACTTCTCATTCATAGTAAGAAAGCCACAGTACAAGTGTACCTTTGACATCTGCCTTTATCATCCATCAGTAAATAAGAACCGGAAGAAATGTATATATATCTAACAATGAAGGATATATTTTTAAGGTGCAATTAGAGCACATCTACCACTGTAATGTCACAGTGGTTACAAAAGAAATGCACAGAAGATACTGACATTTACAGGAGTAGCTTTAAAAAATGCTTGAAAAATCTATTTTAAAGCCACAGTTCAGTAATAAACCTCAATCATTGAACTGACTGAGAACCTTAAGTGAAAACAAGGAAGATTTAAGAGAAATATGTAGTTTGCCAGATACTGTGATTTATAAATCTGGAACATTTGCATTTTGCCTCAGATCTCCTTGACCATAGTGAAAATATTCCAGGCATAGCTGGATTTTTAAGTTTGCCCCAGACATCTCTAGCACTGTAAAAAGACATATTTAACAGACTACAACATATTTAACTGTGCTATTGTCAGAAAGAGGCAACTATTGCAATTTTGATCACACCAGTTATGACTGAACATACCACAGGTTTATCTCAGTGAAGATTTTTCTAGGGTTCAACCAGAATCTATCACATTTATTTTAAACTTATATAGTGAAGAACATCTGTTCTGTGCTTGTGCTTCACTTTTTTTTTTCCATGGCTGCATACAGTGAATTACAGTACAAGTGCTGTCAGAGCCTGTTCTCCTAAGACATTAAAAGTATGTAACTGCCACAGGTCCGAACAGTAGCAAGCCAAGTTCTGTGAGCTTCTGGAAAACAAAGGATGCTGGCTATGAAGGTGATTCTGCACCAGTGACAGTTATTTGTAGTACTGTTGCTGACACCATGAGGTACATGATCAGGTCCTCCTGGCTACAACATCTTTGCCTTGAAATAGGTGCAGTGGGTTATTTTTTTTTTTGTTTGTTTGTTTTTGTTTTGAGAGGGAACATATTTAGAAGCATTAAGTAATTGGGAATCTTACAAGGATGGAATAGTTTTCCTTCAGTCCCAATTGGAAATTATCATTTTACTCAATTCTTCTCCTAGTTTCTATATGATATGCCTAAACCATGCAAATCAATGCTTTAATTGTGATTGTATATGAACTTATTTTCTTATATGAAGTTTATTTGTTACGTCTCTTTTGTCTGAGAAAAATGGGGTTTTCCACACATACCTAAATGTTTTCAGAAATCAACCATCTGGCTCATTTAGCAATTTAAATTAACAAAAGTTAGCAGCTGAGTGGAGTAAGGAGTTGAGGGGGAAATCTCTTGCATCAAATGAGCTCCTGAACTGGTCACACCTGTATGTTTCTTTTCAAGAAGCTGTTCGTTTTACCCATGTGCAAAACTGAGAATTATTTTAGCCAACATAAAATATTGACTGGAAGCTGGTATTGTTTTCAAAGATCAGTTTGAGGCCCACTTGAGTATGAACAGTAGTACAATATAAACAAAAAAATACCTGTAAAGCATAATATCTATAGTTTGCCTCATTTCTTATATTGCATTTGACCAGGTTCCGCAGTAGTGTTTCAGTAATGAGTAGAGAAGGACAAGTATAAAGACATATTTCTGCTACAGCACCCTCCCTAATCCTTCAGTACTTTAGGAATTTCCTTGGGAGGAACTTATTCTAATGAGTTTAATAACACTTTTTTACAGCATTCTATTAGGCTACTCATAGCGTCATAGAATAGTTAGGGCTGGAAAAGACCTTGAGATCATGTTTTATAGTTATTCTTAATTATGACACACAAAATATGTCAGGATAGTGAATTCCACAATTTAAATATGCATAACATGACAAAGGAAATTACATTTTTTTTATTCCTTTGCCATTTCATTTGATGCCTCTGGTTTTATATTATAGGAAATATGATTAAGTATTCCCTATCCACTACTCAGTCATCCGAGCTTCAAACCGAAGAGCCCTAAATGCTGGAGACCTGCAAGGGTAACAAATAAAGGGACTACCTAAAAAGCTGAAGACAAATGCAGTTATTCAGCAGCAGGGAGCTGAATAGTATAATTCAGATTAAAAAAAAAAAAAGAAAAACTACTAGGTAAGTAGTGAACTGCAACCCATACACAACTGTAAATGCTACAAAAAAAAGGTCATGTCTCCATTTAAGCAGGCAAGGTGGGAACAGCCCCTTCTGAACAGCCACATCAGTTCTACACTGACAGAAACCAAATCGCACCTGTAAACTCGGAAAATTTCAGAGAACAGCAGAAAGTGCTTTTAAAGAGTTAATAGCACTGGATGAAGAAGAAATGATAAAAAAGTGATACCGCTTTTTTAAATTTTGGCTCAGTAAAAGGAAAGCACAGAAACTTGTTCAGAAACCTGAGAAGGTTTCTGAACCAATAAACAAAGCTGGTGTGAGAAAAACCTAAAAAGTTATAAAGCAGAGAGAATTTTTTTTTAAAAGGAATAAAGAAAATGTATGTAACTATGCCATAATCTTCCAGGGAAAGAGTTGAAGCTCTTCATTCTAGTCTTGAAGTTTGAGTACGGATTACAGAAATATACTGTAGAAAATGTTCTTGCATTGATACAAGAGATGACCTGACAGGATTTTTTTCCATCTCTGATTTCTACAGCTCTTTGATCTTAATTGATAAAATCAATTTCATGGGGCAAAAAACCAAACCCTGCCCTTCATGCCAGGACCAAAGTGAAATTCTGTGAAAAGACTTTTGCAGCAGTAATTTATTTTAAATCAATTTTGCTTTTCACTAATCATATATAGCTTCTCTGTGTAATTCCAGATCAACTTTAAACTCTGCTTGCTGAGGGACAAAAATAGAATACTGAAGAATAATTTCCATACACCAGCATGCACTAATCTGCTGGCACAAGGAAAGAGCTGCTTTTACTAAATGACTAATAAAATTCCTCTCCATCTCTGTAAAATGACAAATGCCTGGTTTTCTCCTGATTCTAGTCTTGCATTACAGCACTACCTGATTAATTACATGAGATGCTCCTGAAGATATATTGCATTGTGCAACGTATAATTGAAACCAGAGATACCATATTATAGTGAGGGCTATAACCATGCTTCCATTAATATAAAGCCTTATTATCCGCAGTTTACAATTCAATCTGAGATTAGATTTGATGTACAAGATCTTAGCCTGGGGAGGACTTTTTCCCAGAACAAAATTAAGGGAAAATCTTCTTTGGCCCACAGAGATATAAAAATGGAATGTGGATAGACAGTTTTGATATAAAAAAACCCTTTTGTGTATATATAACTGAAAAAACCCTTAGTTTCTCAATAGAAGATTATGATGGCTATTAGTCATATCATGAGCTAGATATAAAGCAAATAAGTTTTCATGAAAAAGCGAAATAGCTCTTTAATGTTGGAATTTTAAGTCTCTGAAATATGCTAGTGAATTCAGCATGTCAACACACACCACAAACGTAATTTCAGAGATCTCAATTTAAAATTAATTTAAAATTATTCTGGGTTGCTGCTCCTTTTCTTTATACAGTAACCTTCAAAAGTATTTACTCAATCAACTGAACCCACTTGCTTTGTGCTCCTGAAGGGGAAAAATGTAGCACTTCTTAAATATACAAGCAATCAAAAATATGTTTCTTAAGGATCATAAGTAGTTAATTTAGCTGCTCATAATGTAAAGTCTGAAATATATGCTACACTTCATAATACTGACTTGAATTTTAGTTCTTTACATCTTCAGTTACGAGAATCAATTGCATGATTCTGCCCCCATGCCTGTATGGTAGCCTGAAAATAAGGTGCATCAATTTCTGAAGTCAGAGGACTCCGCAATGTACACACTGAAGTGAAAGAAAGAGAGGGTTGTTATAGGGCTAGATTTCATTTCACTGACAGTCACAAAATTGGCAAGAACTGCCTCCACAGCTTATTGAAGAATGAAATGAGAAATGGGAGGCAGAGAAATCTGAGATACCGAATGCCTGAAAATAAATGCCATGTGGAAACACGACAAAGAGGAAATTCCTGTGGTGCTTGTCTCTCTATATTTGTTCTCTTTTTCTCTCTTTCTCTCTCTGTTTACTTCTCATATCATAAATCAGAATGACTTCACACAAATTTGCTTTTGTTCTGCCTGATGCTTTGGTACTTTATTGACCAGCTTGACTGTTTTAACTGCGTATTTATTCTCTCCTTTCCTGGTTTTTTTTTTTTTTTTTTTTTGGTTGGTTTGCCCTGTTTTTTTGTGGATATTTTTTGGAGTGGTTTTTTTTTTTTGTTTGTTTGCTTGTTTAGGTCTTTTTATTTGTTTGTTTGTTTTTAATTATAGACCCTTTATCTTTGCAGCTATAGCAGTATTTTTTTCCTGAAGTCCCCTGTCAGTGATAAGGCCAAAGACCTCTGGAGCTGACTGTCTTTGAACGTTATTAAACACTCTCATGAATTAATACAGAAGTACTATTTTGGTCAGACAATCAGATTCCATTCTAAGGGATTTATGTCTTCCTCCACATTAAGATCTCAGAGCAGAAACTCAGAAAGAAAATAAAGAAGGAAGATATGAGACTGGAAAGAAAATTCCAGCGTTTGCATGGCAAAAAATTTGGGAAGTGCTGTCCTTCCTGTTCTTACAAAGCAGATGCTCTTTCTTCCCTTTAATAAATACTCGTATTGTCTGCCTTTGCATAGCCTTCCTCTCAAAAATAGCTAAAAGTCTTTGTCTCCTTTCAGCTTTTTTCCATTTCTGCTCACACCACACTAGCCATAATTCCTGTGAAGGAACCCTTCATTCTTCTTCCACAAAGGTAATGATGCAAGTCTCCTTGCACACTCAGGCAGCAGGTATCTACTTCCTCTTGTATTTTTTTCTTTACACAATAAAAAGAAGTTAATTACTTCTTGACAGATCACCTTCTTTCTCTATATTTAAACCTCCTAACCTTTCTCTGCATCTAAGTGGCTGGGAATGCACTACTTCACTTCAAAGTAATTTTATTTTAATGAGCACACCACTCAGAGTGTACACTTCCAAAATAAAAGCCGTTCCAGAAGAGTGTATAGAGAGTGCTTTCTTCATTAAAATTGAAACACTTTGAACTGAAGAAGCACACTGCACTTTGATGCCAAGGTAGCAAAGCCAGTTTTAATCCAAGCATATAAGGGATGTGTAGATTAGCCAGATGTTCAATTACTACTCCTAAGAAACTCCATGATGTACTGATATGCCTGCCTGTGCCTATATTTGCATGAGTAGTCTTGGGTACATACCAAATAGCATAAAACCCCACTAATTTGCACATTTGGAATCTGCAGATCCTTAAGTTTACACTTATCTGGGCAATACTTGCATCTAAATATTACAGCATTCTCAGAGTCTTTTGAAAGTGTATATGTAATATACATGTCATATGTAATAAAGCATTTGATTGTTCCCTATGAAGCATTTTCTTGAGAGAAAAATATGCAGATACAAAAAACTAGGAGAAAGTTTGAGAAGAAAGTTTGTGACACACTGTAGGATTCAACTGACTAAATTTAGGACATCAGCATTTTTGATGTTTATGTCTAAACTACTCATTCTGGCTTCCTTTATCACACCTCAAAAGAGACACCTGCACTGACGGAATGTGATTTTCTTTGTCCTGGAGTAGATGTCCAAAAGCAGTCTAAAAGTGTGTATCTCTCATTTACCCTAAAGGGGATACAAATACATAAAGCTCTTTTTGCATATCAGAAGGGGAATGCCTCCCTTTAGAAATGTAATGGTAAGGGTGACAGAACCTCCTTGCAGAGTTAAAAGTCAGGACACACATTCTTGTACTGATACTGAAGTTCTATTCGAAAACATTCATCTTCAGTGATCATAAAGAATACAAAATCTAAATAAAAGAGAACGTAAAAAAACCCCATAAAAATAATTTAGCCTTCACTTTACACAGCTTTGTTTCTTTGGCTATGTTTATCTGTATATGCACTTTTTAATTATTTGAATAGACACACAATGTTCTAAGGGCCGATTGTCTCTTTGAACGTGCAAAACACAGAAAATAACTGATTTAATGAACATAGAAAGGTAATGATATTACTCAAAAGCTTTTTTTTCAAACGTATTAGATTCTTTACATGATAGTGCACAAATGTTTGTAAACTGGTTCCTTCAAACACAGTACTCTAATATTTCACTATATGGAAATGAAATTTTAAAGAAATAATGTTATTTTATGATGTGAAAAAACTTAAGCTTCATATTTTTGAAGGATCCTCTAATTCTGCTGGTTTGATTTAATGGCCACAAAGAATACCATCCACCACAAAGCTAGTGGGCAAATAAGAGCTAGTGTATATACTGTCAATATACTGTATTTTACTGGGTATCCAGTTGCAAACAGTTATGTCTGCAGCATTTTTGTGGCTTGATGTACTTGTGGCTTCATAATTACACTTCTGAAATCAGAAGCCGAGTCAGATCTTATCTGAAAATGAGTCACATAACATCTTAAGGTGTCCTGATAAGAAATTCTCTGCTGCATAAACTATTCCCATTATTATGTTCTTAATAGTTACTGACCTTAAATTAAAAGAAAAAGGAAGAATTGTATTAACAGAGGTCTCAACTGCCTAAGTGCATTTTACTCACATGGTAGTTGACAATTAATGTGTAGTTACATGATAAAAATAATCGTATTATGCTAATTCCAGAGAAAGCATATGGAAACATAAAGTGGAAAACAGTGGAAGAACCCAACTTCCTGTATCACACAGAAGGCACAAAAGGAGGCCTCTACCACCTGTCTTGGGACACCTCTGTTTCTTCAGAAAAATGAAAGGGGAACTGTTCCTATAGAGCAGAATCCATGTTGGACTTCAGCTGGGACAGCAGAATGAGCAGAATGAGTGGGAGGATTCCTACAGCTCAACAACTCATTCACTTTGCCTTGTCATGCTCTGTCTGAAAAAACAGGCAGAATGATTTGAATTTCCTGCTGCAGTGTTTGCTGTTCCATAGTGGCTGATAAAGCCTTTACTTTTGAAAGGTCTTGAAATCTTTTAAAGTTATATTGTACTGGACATAAAAAATACTTCGACAATTCCTTGCCTTCCCTTCCTTTTTTTTTGTTTGTGGCAGCAGTAAATTTAATCCAGCTGGTCAGTTTTAGACAACTGTATTTTGGGGGCTTTACCTCAAGCTTTGCTTTTTACAGATTGCACATATATAAAATGCAATCAGTTTTTATCTGGCTGGATCTGTTTATCTGGATCTGCTTGAGACACTGATTTTCTTCTATGTACATTTTTTTTTCATGTTCCTATCTTCAATTCATTGCAGCACATCCTTATCAAAAGATGAAGTAATGCTTCATTTAATGAAGTAGTGTTGAGAACCACAAAAGCAGATACAAAAGCCAAAATAGTTCCTTTCATTTCTAACTCGCCCTAATATCTGTTTCTTTCCTAATACATGGAATTATGCAGGGTTCAATAAGGTCTAATAACATAACTATTTACAGCTTTCTGGACCAAAATGCAGCTTTCTAAACCTAATATTTTTACCAAGGTAGAAGGGTTTAAATATTCACTAGCATATTTTATTATATTTTACTGCATATTCTACTTCATACTTAGTGGTCCCATCTGAGAATAAAAATTACATACAGAACAGTGATTCAAATTCAGGGTCTAAATCCCATCTCAGAGGCAAGTTTAAAATATGAGACAAATGCAGTTAAGAAAAGAATAAGTCTAAAGAGCAGTGCACTATACTCAGAGATCTTCAGCCATGTTTTCTGGTGGCCTCAGGAATTGAAATTCTGTATATGATGAAGTAATTATTGTCTCAATTTTTACAAATTAACTAAGGTCTTATTTTTTTAGGTCTCTTAGGTGGCCTTTATCACCAATGGGAAGAGAGAGGCACCAGCAGAGAGTAATTCAGACCTCAGGTGGAGTGGATGATATGGTGGCACATGTATCTTGTCAACGAATTATGAATCTTCCCTAGATATCTCACCCATAAGTCTAATCTTAACTAATCTATATCTGAAAAAAAATTAACTGAAAGACAGTACTGTATATAGGTACGAGAGGATACTACAGGAAGGTGATCTTAGCTATCCTCCTTCTGGGGTTGCATTATATTGGAGAAGAACTCCTGTGCACCACCTGAGATCTATTAACTAATATACCCAAGCTGATGGAAGTAACTTCTTTAACAAAGCAAACTTGGTTTGAAAAAGTCTGTCTGAGTACTAAGTGGGCAAGCACTTGCACTATGTTTTAGAAATAACTGAAATTTTACCCCAAGATTTTACACATTCACTTTAACAAAAAATAGAAAGTAGATACTATTTGACTACTTGCAAAGCCCCATACTTCATTTATCAGGTTTTTTTTTTTTTTTTTTTTGTTAAATTATGTCTTGTAAAAACTTATGGTAGTACACACCCAATATAAACAGCATGGAGAATATTTCACAATCAAAGCTGGTAAAGCCATCTCTTGAAAATAAACTAAGTTTGATCTTCTGCCCAAACTCTCCAGTCAATCCACACACAAAACTTCAACTCCGTTTAAAAAGAAATATACATAAATATATCCCGTTTATGAAGTATTTACTACAGTTCTTTATCCAACAATTGAAAAATCAGGTATAGTCTCTGTTTCCCTATACAGACGGGTCCAAACATTGTTGAGTAATAGCTAATGGCAGTAAGTTTGCATATACAGTAGATTTTTTTTGCATCTGGGATGAGTATGTTCCATATTTTTCTCATTTGTCTTTTTCTTTCCCACCAAATGCTGGTGAAATGCATTTCCAATTCTTAAGGAGGCCCAAATAAGAAATCAATTCCACTTCATTGGTGGCTTTCAATCAGTAAAAGCTGGATAGAAATGGCAGTATTTGACACTTAGGTCTAAAGAAACAACATGAATTGTTTTCACCTTTATAGCGTTTAAATCCTACAGAGAGATTGTAGTAATGAACTGAACTCCTTTCAAAGGTTTTTCAGTTCCTTTTACAATCTGACTGAAATCTAGGATATGAAGTCCATTTGCACCTATTGCACACATCAGTTGTACCAATGCCTGCACACACATGCAAACAATATTTAATCAGTAAATGGCAAAATATTGTACGGAAAAATCCAAGATTTACATGAGTGAGAGCAGAATCAGACCTATCATATCTGAGAGAGATATGATTGTCAGAATAAAAGGGCAAATATTTTCAACTGCATGTGCTTGCAGGTAAGGTCAGTGATTATCACTTGTATCTTGCAGAAATATATTTCTTCTCATAGCAACACAGTATTTTCCAGTGAACTTTACCTGGTAGGTCACGAAATCCTTTGCAGTCGTGTGGAATGTTAAATCTCCAGGACTATAGAGTTTCCTACAGACTGGCTCGGAAAATTTAATCTTGTTTTCTAGGTATAAACACTTCTGATAATAAGAGAAATAGGAACAGCAGTGTATGATCCCAAACAATAATTAATACTGAATTAAAACATTAGCTTCACCCCTTAGACAAAAGACACAATTTATTGTCTTATCAAATAATTAGAACAACAGAGCATGCAATTTGTTTATGCACCACTGACCTCTAAGGAGCTCATTGACACTGTGGATCCAGTTTCACTTCTTGATAATCCTGTATTGTCATCTAGCTCAGAGGCAATGAAATTCTTCACTGCTGTGCGGGGCTCAAATGGTAAATTCTGCATATGTTCTTGAGTAGGTAGGTGCTGGTCTAAATTGATATTAAATTGGTCCATTACAGAAGGATTCATATTGAACTCTGGATTAACTTTGTAGTGCAACAGCCTTTCATGAGGCAATGTATCCATGCCTATATTCATTTTGCTCTCATCTTTCAGTGATGGTTGGGTATTTACTGAGCCCCGGGGCATGACTATATAGTCGCTTTCTATCATGTGTTCTTGAGGATGGACTATGTCCATATCTGCACCTCTCAAATTATCATCGGTGCATAAATACACAGTCCTCCGCAACTCACTGTTGTCTTTCTTCAAGCACTGATTGGCCAGTTCACTCATACTCATAGGCATATGGAGACCTGTTGGTTGTTGGATGATGACTTTGGAGATAATGTTTCCAGGCAAGGTAGAATAGCTCATTCCTTCAGGGTTTGGTCCCTTCTCCTCCTCTTCATCATTTAGTGAAATTCTAGAAAGTGTTCCAGTTATAGTAGCTGCTCTGCATGGTCCAATATCTTTATGCAGAACTGTGGGTCAGAGAACAAAAGTATTAAAACATGAACCCATGTCTGCCTAACACTACTTTTTCTTGTGGCTCTATTTAGCAGTGCTTCCTTTATCAGTGCATCTTCTTAAACTCTTTTTCTGTCCATTTAATAACTTTTATTCCATAAACATTGTTATGGGAAGGTTTGGTTTTCTTGTCTATTGGGTTTTTTTTTTAGATCAACATCTCTTAATCTACACAGTATAACTGACAGATCTCTGACTAAACCTCCATCATTTACGTAAGTTAAAAGCACTCCTTCATGTATTCCTACTGCCTTATATAGATCTTGGGTGACCTACAGCTTAAACAAAAGCTTGCCATATGGAAATTGATTAAGGATTAAAAAAATAAAAACAAAATAGTATGACATCTGAACTGCCATTATTAACTCCACATAACCACCTCCAAAATGTCAAACATATTGTAAGGCAGAGTAATTTTGTCAAGCCATTGTAATGACCTATTGTAAGATAATAATCATGACCACGTGTTTCTGAGCTCCTAAATGTTCCTTTCTAATGACTTTTAAAAATATTCTCTGTTTTTTTTTTTTTTTTTTTTTTATAAAAGTGACAAAAATGTAACTATATTGGGAAAAAAATTGCAAGGACTTTTTTGTCCCAGTTGAAAATATTTTAATTCATACCAGGCTAGTTTGTGCAATAAAACCCAGCTCATGGGCTGAACAGTAAGACAACTTGAAATATCTTTGGCATTACATTTACATCCCTTTTGGTAGCTTTAGGGATGTAATGGCACAGATACCCCAGTACTTGTCATCTTAGTGCCATATTCTACAGCAAGCAGCTCATGAGGCATCACACTCTTCTACCTCACACAAAACTGCCTCTCATTTTTCCATTATGAAAAGAACAATTTGCCTTTAAACAACAGAGTGAAAATACCTGAGTTCAGTGTTGCTGCTCCACGGTTTCCAGTCACACTTGTTAAGACACTTAAGTGATCTGTTCTTAAATCTTTTACTAAAAGAAACCCAGACTAAATCTTTATCTAGAAAAGCCTGACCCTAACTGCATTCAAAGGCCATTCCCTTAAGGAAGCCCTTGACAAGGCTCTCCCTACTGCAAGGCTATGTTGGCAAAGGTAAGGAGTAGGAGCTACGCAGACCAATGCTGGATTTGGCTTGCATTGGATGGTGACAGACATGTAATAGTGTTGCAATGTAGTACCCTGGTCCCTTCAAAATACATGCACTTATTAAAACTAATCTATATGGAAGAACTATTACTATATTATATTTCAAGAAACTGAACTGGCAGTTTTTAAAATGTTGGTGACTGGAAATTCAAACTTTACCCTAATGATATCAGCTTTCTTTGCTCCCCATATAGCCAGGTGAAGAGAGACCACGTACTTCAGGCAGGTGATGCAGATCAGCTTCTGCTCTGCCCTGCCCAGATCAGCTTCTCCTGATGGAGAGGGCCATCCTCTCTTTCTTTCTCTCTTCATTCAAAAATGAGGGTGTGTATGTAGGATTGTCTCCCCAGGAAAAACTGTTCTTTGGGAATATCTCCTAGATTTAAAAATTTCTATAGGGTTGAAATGGTAATTTATTTTGTCCTGTACTTTATGTAAGCAAGGTTGGAAAATAATTTATTTAAAATGTGTTATTTTTGGTATGTGGGAACAGACATAGCTGACTAAATAAAGATTACACTACTGACATGTCTTAAAGGACCCTAACTTGTTCCAGTAAAGTGGAATCAAATATAATTTTCCTCATGCCAGGTTGCTTAAGCTACTGTTGATTTCACTTAGTGTTAAAAACTTACACTTTAAAAAACACCAATTGATGCATCCTTTATAGTCATAGCTGTTAATATATACTAAATATATAGACATATATTTATTTAATAGCAAAAGGATGATTTCACATTAGCTTGTGTAGCAGAGCAAAGAAAGTTTTGTGTGTTAAGACTGATCTTTTCTCCATTTGCCTTCAATAATTACTTCCCAGCTGCTGAACACTAAAAGGCTTTTTTAATAAAATGAAATAAATGTATTTATACAGTAGAATCACTTTTCTCTTTAAATTTATAAATATGTGTTGTGAACAATGAAGCCCTGATATTTTTCTAGTTTTCACTTCACAAGGAACCAGTACAAGACTTCTTTGTGCTGGCTAAATGCTCTCTTGTTGTTCTTACCTGACCTACAAGCAATGTCCACGTCCTTTTCAAAATCAGTCTGTAACAAGAAACAATGGAACAGGTCAACCATTATTAACTGAAAACTAAACCACAATATCTTTTTGTCAACTAGCGCTTCCAAAATGTCCTACTTACAGAGTCATAGTCTCTTAAAAGTGGTTTCTTGTTGCTGGGAAGGTGAAGTGTATTGTTTTACAACAGCAGAGCTTTACAAAGTTTCCTAAAGTATAAGTGGGTGGTTTTCAAAGTATGCTGCCTGACCAGAAAAAATAAAATAAAATAGGTGGGAGTATATAATTTTAATAAAACGATACAGTGTACACATTTTTATGTATATGGAAGAGTAACTCCTACATCTCATTGAAGGATCATCTTTAAGGAAGCTTTTCATAGTGATTTTATAAAAAGAAGTATAGAAAATAGTCTGCAATACAAATTACTGTGAGTAAGTGCAATCCAATTAGTCCACCCTGTCTGAAACTTGATTAATTTGTTATGAAGTGGTTATTTGTTATGCAACATTCTGTCCACCCTTGCTACTAATGTAATCACATAAAACTTGTACTCTCTGAAAGCAACTATTATTTATTTTATTGGGTAAAAAATGAATTGTAAGAGCTAAGAATGATTTTTAACAGTTGAAAATCCAAGCACACTTTTCCCAGTGAAACAAAACTGTTTATCATGTTATAGAATTCAAGCAATTCTTAACAGTGTTATTTCCACAATATGTTTATTACATGAAAAATGTTCAATAAAACTGATCTCTTTCCTTCTTGTGAAGTCCAAACATTGGGTTCTTTTTCTGTCATCATTTTGGAAGGGCATCTTCCTGCTGAGCTTTGCATTATTTAGGGCCTGATCCTGTCCCCATTATAGTCAATGACAAAATGTCACTGAACTTGAAGGAAACAATGTGTTGTATTTTGTATGCTACTTAACAATATTAGTAAATCCAAATTGGCATACTGAGCCATTTGCTATCAACTCCTTAATTTAAGCCACTAAATAGACTGCCCCTCTAGAATTTCTACCACTTTCTCCTTGTCTGATTTAGTTTGAGGGGAATATTTTTCCAGGCCTAATGAAGGAAAACTGTGAAATCCTTCAGTTTTCTTTACACCAGTAGTAGAATAAGTCATCATATATTTAGATTACTTTCACATTTTCTTATGTAACAATTTTTTTGTCGTAAAGAACACTAGTGGAATTCTCTGTCCTCCACTAAAAAATCACACCAATAATTTAAAACTTGTTAAGAGATTAAAGCAAGTAGATGATGACCTAAACAGACTTATGTTTAAAAATGATGTTAATATTTATGCTGTGCATATTGTGCACTGTACTGTACGTGCTTGCCACGTACAATACAGTTCTTTTCTTTCGCATAGGAACACTACATTAATAGTCAAAGAAGAAATAAAAGCTAACCATGATTTGAGCATGTCCATTAGGAAAAGAACTTGAAGAATCTGCATTGATTGGATCCTGGCAATTTCTCAGTCGACATCTAAATGCGTCTTGAACCTGTGAAAACAATATCTTATACTGATTCTTGTGCAACATCACACTCTGTTCCTGTTAAAGAATAAATTAAATTGTATGGAATATAATGCATGACTTTTCTTTGGAATATTTAATAAAGCAGAAGCAGTAAACATAAATGCCTATTCCTGCCAGTTTATATAGTTTCTATATTTTGTGGCTGCTGCAAAATCTGTCAGTCTATCACATTAAGATCACAGAATTAGATTTGCCTGGGAACAGAATTAACTAGTAGTCAGTAATGATCTGGTATTCAAACCAAACCTATCTTGAGTAATAGTATTTGTCTTTGACTTCTCATTTAGTTTGGCACAGGTCTGATAGGAGGACTAGGAGATATACAATTAACTGTTGCAAAATAAAATATATCTTCTGCTTAATAAGCATAAGATTCTTCAAAGACAGTTCTTAATAGTTCCTATAAGCAGATACATAGTGCTTTCCTAATTACACTTTAAAGAATAAGTAAATTTGAAAGACATTATCGATTCCAATAAAAATTTCTATAATTCCATGTATAAAGAATCTCATGCATCTCTTCAAAGAGTAAAAGTCTTCAGATCAGGTAAATATCTTCAATGTGATCACAAGAAGAAGAAAAGTGAACTGTTTGCACAGAGTCTGGTTTTTCAAAACTAAAAAAAAAAAAAAACCCACAATTTTGTAGAAATTGTGGTTTACAATTATGATCCATAAAGTACATTTGAAGACTTGTCCCTAAAACACAGGTATAATTGAGGAATTACTTTTCACAGGAAAGTCCATTTTCACTTTGATTTTGAGCAGAATGCATGTCTAAAAAAATTGTAATACTTTTGTCAGAAAATTGTGATCCAACATAGGGGCACATTCCAAAGAAAAATCAGTTCCTGTTTGCTGACAGGAGAATGCAAACATATTTTGCTGTTTTCTCACACATACCACAGAAAGGACAGCAAGGCACCTTTCAGAATGGAAAGTTTCAATTTTTCTTTTTTTTTTTTTTCTAGAAATGCAAGCATCACTATTAGCAACCTGAATTAGGAATTAGAAAGCATTATTTTAATGCGCTCAACCCTTAAATGAGTAAGAATGCTCTGCAGTCTTGGTAAGTAACTATTGCAGGTTGTGGAAGACTAATACGGAGCAGGAATAAGAATGAAGCAAGATGGGAATGTCCAGGCTGATTTCAAAACACTGAGTCTTCTCAAATGTGGTAAAGTGCACTTTACCTGTATTGTGACTCAGATTCTGATTTTAGGCACTACTCTTGCTGTATTTTTCCACAGGTTTGAAGTAAATTTAATTTGGCATCCCTCAGTTGCTACAAATTTAATCTAAGTCCTCTCTCACTTTATCAGTGCTGAAGTCAGGTCACACTTCAGAGTTTCGTGCTATCAGAGAAGCACTGGTGCAGTGATTTGATTAAAAAAAAATAAATCCCTCCCTCCACAGCATTCCCAGATGTGTTGAATATCATTGTAAGGCTCATGATGCTTGATCCCAAAGCATTATTACTTCAGAACATACTGCGAGCAATGGACTTCCGTATGTTTGAGACTCTATGTTCATGAAGCCTCCTCAGTTCTGATTGCTTCAGAGATCTCAAGAATCTCATGTCCTACTTTTACTATGTTCTATATTAAAGCAGTGAAATTTGATTTTAGTATATTCTTAAATGTGCATGTTTCTTACAATGTTTCTAAAGTGCAAACAGATGATTTTAACATGTTAACAGAATGTCAACTGTAGCTGTATCCATCATATTGACATATGTTGCAACTTCTAGCTGTCCTCACACAAGTCAGAAACAAAAAGGTTGAACTTCCTAAATACCAGCTTATTTTGCTAAGCTGCTTGTTCAACCTTGTTTATGTAAAGACTGTGCTGTCTTTACATTTTACTTTGAAAGAGAAGCTTGTTTTTCCCTCCTGCCTTTTAACATCAAGTTACAAGATTTTCTTAGAGCCAGGCAGAGCAGGAGAGACAGATGTGATGAACGTGTTATTACCAGGGAAGTAGTTTCCTTAGCAACAGTAACCAACCCCAAGCTTTTAGAACTTACCCTCTGCGTACTCATATACTCTATTTTTCTCTTGTAATACAGAAATGTGGGCTTTAGACACCAACGATGCATTTAACCCAAATGTTCTCTAGTCAGCAGAGTACAGCATAAAGAGGAAAAAACGTGTATTCCTCCCATTGCCAGCATTAACAGGAGTTACTCAGTGTGATTCAAATTAGTTTTAGAGCATCTCATGCTCAAACAGGTCAGGCAAACCATTTTACTCTGATGAATAAGCTTCAATGCTGACCTCTCTTATCATTCTCTGTACTGTGACACATACCTTACCATCTTCCAATGCCTAATGAGGTATGTAAACAGCAAGGAGATGGAAAAAAAAAAAATACTTGGCTCTCTAGGCTAAGAAGGCAACAAAAAGCAACAATACCTAATTCTTATTTTGCATTTTTCTTTCCTAATCTCCAAATAGTCTATCAGGTCTTACGATTAAGAAGTATTATATTTTTTTTATATTTGTTGTAGAAGTTAGGAGATGCAAGTATAGAAAGACTGAATGTCTTTCCAAAAGATCCTGAATGGATGGAGGGCAGAAATAGACACAAAACAACCCTTCTAGTTGAATGTCTTACTAGTGGTATCTCTTACTCAGTGAACGTCCTTGGCTTCCTTGTCACACAAAATCTTTGATAAGCATACTAGAGAAAGTAAAAAATGCTTCTAACATTTATAACAATATAACTAAAACTAGGAGTTTTATGTATATAATTGTGACAGTCTGTGTCTTTTTGTAATATTATGACTTTAAATGCATAATAAAGCAGGCCTGTCCTCTTCTTTGTTCGAATTTTATGGTGATATACCCCACCTCATATTTTTTCTCCTGACAGTCAGGATTATTGTTTTGCCTGTGCTGGCATGCTATAAATATTATATCAGTCCTATAGGCTATAACTGAGATAACTTTGTAGCTGTCATCAAGAATGACAAATATGTTGGCAGGATTTCCCTGACAGGCACTGTCAGAGCTAAATGCTTTTGCAGAAACTGAAAGCAACAGACTATTCTTTCATTAAGGAGGTACTCTGTGCAGTGCAAAGGCTGCATTGCATCATGTGCATGATGGTTGCTACCTTAGCTTCTACTCACCTAAAGGTCTCTGGAGCTAGAAAGCCATACTCTTTAGAGCCAGACTGTTATAACTGGAACTATGTCTCTTTCTGTGTAGGAACTTACTGCAGTAAACAGTTATGTATTTTTGCTGTGAAACAGTCCATAGAAGTGCAGACCATACAGACTTCTGAAACAAAAACTGTTTCAAGTGCATTCATATTTTTCTTCTTTGCTCTTAAACTACTTTTTATTAATTTTATTTTCCCATATGTAAAAATACACTAGATTAGTTTCTCAAGTGTTTTGATCATTCAGTGTTGACAATAAACTTTTCTTATTTTTTCAGTCCAGAAATGCTTTTGAACAACTCTTGCTAATCATAGGGAATCATGCAATTTGGTTTACTGGTGTTGTAAATATCCTGAAGTTGATAAATAGCTAATGCAAAATACTTCATGCTCTCCAGTCCAGCTCCACCTGCTCATTTTTGACAATCCCACTACCACAGATCTGCCAGCAAAGCTGATGTGTTATGGTTCTCAAGCCTATTTCAGTAAGAACGTAGACATTCACCTATATACACAATATTGCAAAAGCCTGAACTTAGGATTCATTAAAAGCCACCTTTAATCAAGTGGGTACATTTTATACTGAAACCGACATTCTGAACCTGGAATTATCTGATCTTTCTCCTCTCTTTCACTTCCTTCTCTACATCTCAACACAAAATATTTTTCTTTTTCTATGAAATGTATTTTCACAGAGCAAGCTGTATATGACATTAAAGAGCAGTTGAGAGATTAACAGGAGCACAACCCTTTATAAAACTGGGAAGCCATTCCTCACCTCCCTTCGGAGAATACAATGGACCATGACAATAACAAAGCCTTGTAATGAATCAAACACTGCAAAAAGTATCTGAAATAATATTGATCTTTTGTCTGTCATGGCCAGAACTGCAGACATCCAAGTCAGAGCTAGAAGTGGTAACACCACACAGGAACTCCAAAGAGATGCCCTATTGAAGAAAAAGAGAAAAGCAGCACTGTAATGTTGTAAACAAATTATTAAAAGCTCATTATTAAAGTAAAATATATTTAAGGATGGTACTTTATCAATTTAACTTGAAAATCACAAACAAGAATGTAACAGTGTCTTACTTTATGCTCAAAAGAATATCCTGTATTCAGTTAATAAACATAGTTGAAATTTTTTTTTGTTAAAAAATATTTAAATGTGCTCAGCACTCTATACAGTGTTAGCAAACACAGTTATCATCAAACTATTGTCTCACATGCACTGTATAAGTTTGTAGCAAGAAGATGTAAATGATCAGGACTAACATGGCATTACTGGCGGTGGTGGCTGACAAAGCTGTTGTTGAAACTACTCCACACTTGGCACATTTGAGCGTCAAACCGCTATGAGGCTCACTCATCTGACTGCAAACAAACAGAACACCCACAAAAAGAATAAAATATTGAATTGTCACCAAAAAACGTTGCTACTGAAATTTAGCTTTTAAATATGTTGTCATGCAGAAAAAAGTAAGTAGACTTATTTAGGATGAATGCTCTATGTTGTTGCAAAACTGTACTTTGTACTTCACATTATTGTTACCTTTAAATGTTAATGCTAGGGGGCTTCATTTCATGCAGTCTCTATTTTTTCCATTTAAGTAAAAAGGCCCCAAATGTCCAGTGATCAAAATTGCTCAGTACACTGAAGTATACATAAGCACGTCCTAGGATAGACACACAATAAGTGAAATCCCTCTATTCAGACCTGTTTGAAGACTGTTGTATCCAAAATTTAAAAGGAGTATAGGACACTTAAGGAGGAGTATGAAGTATGCAAAATTGCAAAATATTATCAGGGAAAGAAACCTGCAAAATCTGTTCAAGCAGCAAATCAGTGTAGGCGTACTGTATAGTCAAATTTGTACTAGCACTCTGAATGGCCCACTAACATCTGGAGTGATTTTATTCATGCCATACAAAGGTCTGAATACAGGGTTTGAAATGTATGGGATCTGATGAAATAAATATCAGTTGCTACTGAAAAAAGGGTGACCTGTTTTGCGTTTTAATAAAACACAGTACACAAGCATTAAGCTCAAAGCATTTTGTATGGACAATTGTACCTTGGCACCTGTCAGAAGAGTTAAGGGGTAAAACCTGGAATTTTAATTTTCTTTTATATACTTCATGCATTCAACCTCTTGAGTTGACTAAATAAGAACTTTTGTTCTTCCTTCTCTTTCTGCTGTCAGAACAAGGAACAACCATAGCTGAGATGTGACAAGGAAGGGTGCTTTACCTATTCCCAGCTGGAAAGTGGTCAACATGGTGTAGGTAGGTAACACTTCAGCTTTTTCCCAGTTATTTCAATCAGCAGAACTCCTTTGTATTTCCAAACCCAGCATTCACAAGATTTTTAAAATACTGCTCAAAACAACATTGAAATCCAGAGGTTTCCATTTTGATAAACCAAATGATGACTTTCCACAAAGGAAGTGCAGCACATTTTCTATTAAAATGCATTTTTTTTTTCATAATACAACAGTGAGAACCATAACTTTGTATAAGGTAATTGTGGGGTGGAAAAAGAACTCAGTGAATCCACAACAGTTTACACCAATCAAAGATCTACATTAATGAATGAAATAGAAAAATGCCTTTGGTGAGCTTAGCTAAACTTGAGGAAACACTCTATCTTTGCTCAGCAATACTTCAACATTATCAGAATACACTATTCTTCTTACTTCTGTAGATCTGTTTTGTATCTTGCAAACAATGATTGAACTTGATGTGTATACAAACCAAAAATAATCTTTGTCTGGGCATATATGTACGCTCCCTCTTATGTCAGGAAAATGATTGAGATATATCGAAACAAAACCTCTCTTTTCCACTTGTTGATTCTCCATACGCTTATTTAAGGTGGCAAGAGTCGTATAGAGTTAGTGTATTTTGCCCTATTTACTACTTTAAATCCCACATAAATGACTCGTACAGCTGAACTTTTGACTGAACTTTTGACAGTTGTTAAGTACAACATTTGCCAGAAAGAATGAAGGTACCTTCCTGAGCATGGCTGGCAAGAGATACTTGAAAAGTGAGTGACAATCCTTTTTCTACCATAGGTCAAATGCTGCACCAACATCTATGCCCCAAGGAATGACTCAATACCCATCATATGCCAAGTGGTATCAAGGAATGCTGTTGCCAAGCCACCATCTTATACTATCACAGAAGTTAAGATTGTTTCTCATTAGGATATCTACATTCTTGCTCTGAATAGCTGTATTGCTTCTGACAGAATAATTTATAGTTCTTTATCCATTTATTTTAAAATAAAATACCTCTTTGCTAAGTTGTGCAGTTAGAAAGCAAGTTACTTATTTCATCAGGAAAGTATAATGTAAGCAAATAGATTTCTATACCCTACAGTTGAGTAGCTGAAGAGAAAAAAAAAAAGAATTGAGTTAAATCTAAGCTTGGATATCCTTAGAAAATGTACAAAGCCAAATCTGTGGCTGCTCCAACACTTTAAATCAATGGAATTAGACCAAATGTGAATTTGAAGTTGTGATTGGCAAGTTATTACTTTCCTTGAAATACTTTGAGTAGTTTTACAATATTCTAGATTTCTTAAGTGTTATAACACAGTTAAGAGTGTTGGTGGAGCAATGTAAACAAAGTTAAGACATTAATGCTTCTTAATGAAAAGAAGGAAAAGAGAAGAAACAAAATGAAAACTTTTGGTCCATATTTGTCAGAATATTGGTGAAAGAACTGGAAACCAGAAAGATTTAATTGAATTAATATTAAAAGCAAATCACACCAGCTGAAGTATTTATTGATCATAAATTTGCTCATCCAATCAATACTTATTAGGAATGCTGCTGTTAGGGAAATTGTAAAATAATTCAAAGTGAAGCTGTAATAAATTTACCCAGAGCAGTAATACATACTGAAACAAAGATATTACTTTTCCTAATTAGAAATGCAGATATTGGTGGTGTTTACTATAAGCTGGCCATAAAGACAATACTAGAGCATATAGCTGCAAAAAAAAAAAAAAATTACTCAAAGTTTCAGTATATACTCATATGCACTAAGAAGGTGATGATACATTTGTGAAATATTTTTCTGTGACATGGAATTAATCTAGGTTTGCAGCTTCATTTCTTCACATCATTGTAATCCACTGAAAACCAGTTTCTGATACCACCACTATCACAATCCTTTCTTCTCATAACAAACAGAATTTGAATGTTAATGCAAATAAATAACCAATAACACAATTTTCATTTACCCTTTTTCTTTTTTAGCTTTAAAATGTGAGGTTTTTTACTTTGAAATTCTATTACACTAATTGAGAAGATACATCTAGGCAGATACGAATGTAAGAACGATAGAAATTCTTTGCATAGTCAGAATGGCAGAATAACATTGACCTCAGTAAGGAGTATGCTGTTGTAAAACATATTTTATAACAGTTCACACAAGTGAGTAACATTTCCCACCACAATAATTACATTTGAGAGCTAGACAAAATAATCAGTTCCTCCAGTACACACAGTTCGTAAAACTCTTTTCCTAACTGCAGCTTTACATGTATGACAGTTTTTGAAACTTCCACTCAGACTTGTTAAATCTTCATTCTTGTTAACTTAATACTGTTGTACTTGTGTTTTATTATTTTTAGTGTGTTTAGTTGCATTCTCTCAGGGTAATGCAACAGCAGCTTTTGGGATGAATGGAATCTGTTAGACGCACTGTTACAGTGATATAAAAGTTCAAAGCACAATCAAAAGCACTTTTGGTGAATATTCATAATTAAAAATCATCAATACAATTTTAATATGCCTTAAAATAACCAGGTTTTTGCTTACCCCGCTCTGTGTTTAAGCTTTTTATCTAGTATTCCATCTCTGGAAACAAGTTTATTAAATACCAAAATGCCAATCACCATATTGACCTGTAAAACAGGAAACAAACAGTTGATTTTTCAAGGCCTGAAAGAAAATTTTTTATCCTGTTTCTTCAGAAAAAGGCAGGTACAGGCCTGCAAAATGCCTCCTGCTACATTTCCATGTGTTCCCTCAGAAATTGTGTAACACCATCCCGGAGTGTTACTAAAGGCCGTATTTTCAAATGAGTAACAAATACTCATACTGCAACAGGTTTATTTTTGAATCTTGGATTATGCTTTATATATATCAAGATATATATGTACATGCCTGCTATTCAGAAGCCTAAGTAATGTATCTTTAATATTGCCTCAGTTTTAATTGTAACTGTATATCCTGTTCAAGGAAAACCAGCCCATTTGAGCTGTGCACACAGGAAAGATCTGGTCAGAACACACGATGACTGTAACCGTGTTCCTTTTTAAGCATTTATGGACCATGTGGGTGCTCCCACTTATGCAGAACCAGCCTGTGGTTTTCCATATCTTCCTGACATTAGTCACTACCTATGCTATTGACCAAATGTGGGTCCTGAGCCTTGTTTCACTGTAGTTTCCTTTCTTTTTTTGTTTTTTTTTTTTCTCTTGTGGACCAAATGACTGCTGGGCTAAGTCTGTTTACCCTGTTTACCTCCATTAAAGTAAATGGTGTTATGATCACACACATGGGTTGAAGACCTACCATAAAAAAAGCAAGTGTTCCCAAAGTCAGATTTTGGCACTTACTGGACATAGCAGTGGTATTTAATGGACAACTTAACGACTCTTACTATCCATTAGTACTACTGAGCTGAACTCTACGAACCTGTCTCTGCATGACCCTGCAAAGAGGTCATATCAAGTTTTGAACCTATTAAATAAATATTCCTTTTTTTTTTTTTTTTTTGCAAAGGGTAATCTTCCTTTCAAGCAGATTTTTCAATACCTGTGCCAAAATATCTAATTGTTGCCAGTCTGTTCTGCCAGCTCTTTTCCAGCTTTTCTTATCCTCACTTTATTTTCAGCATTTGCATTTTTCAGCTGATGTTATGTAATTCTTTTGCTTTGTACACTTAGGCTTAAGTGGCTTCATGGAACAGCTCCTTCAACAGCTACCAACTAATGGTAGGGCAAAATGCAACTGTGAACTTCAAACGTCTCTGAACAAAGCTTGCCAATGACACAGAGAACATGCAGTTCCATGTGAAAATGATGACTGGCTTTTTTGTAAACATCCTTGGCTCTTCTATCATGACAGGGACTGTGAGTTGTACAAAAGGATCCTGGCTTGACTCCAGTCAATGATGAGACAAACTCTGGGAGTAGTAAACATCCATTTCAGGAAAATTTATGTAGCTAAATGCCTATATTTTTGATGACTACTAAGCCCTATTCCCTTTTGCAAGGGAAAATCAGAACTAAGTGGTGTTGATAGAGCTATCCTAGTATAAAAGTGGTGGAGTGAAAAGAATTAGATTCAAAATCTGCAAAGGAAAAATGCCAAACAAATTACTGTAAAAAATCCATATGAAGACTGCAGAGCAGATGACTGGTAGCTGATGGCACATGTAGAGTGCAATTCATCTTACCCTGAAGTAGGCACCCAAAATACTTCTGATGGTTTGAGCACTAAAAGTGCATATTTTTCTCTACTCACAATGAAATATCACTGGTATAACTAGCTTACATGCAGAAATCTACATTGCAGATGTCTACAATTAGGCAAAGTGAATCCTACACCTAAATGCATTTCTAGAGATGTGGAAGATTAATACACAAATGATTAACATTTCCCAGCTATGATGATGTTTTCTTTCCCTCCAAATGCATTAGCCATGGAGAACTTGCTGGCTGGTTCCACTCCTTCTGTTGCTTTTGCTGGCACTGTGATACACTGTCAAGCAGCTCTCTGTCACTGAACTTCACAAGGCAGTAAGAATTGCATAGATGCTACTGATAATAACTCACTGATGCTTGTTTTCTGTGCCACTAATCAGTACATTATTCTTTCACAGCTTACTGCATAAACATGGGAGAGATAACTGGTATAAAGAAGTGATACAGTTAAAAGAATCATGCATTTAAAATACTGAAGGTATGCTTAACAGTGCTGATCTTTGTATTTACAGCAAAAAGTAATTAAACTGTATAGCCAAACTTTTCTTAATTTAAATAGCACTTTCCACATTTCATATGAAAATACTGGAAATTATATTAATGTTTACCAAGACAACAGCAGCTGCAGGTCCAACGAAAGCATAAAGTAGCCCTCCTTCAAGAGACAGCCAGCAGCTGGAAAGAACATTAGAGAAGAACTAACACAAATTAAAAATAAGTATAATGCACTGCCAAGAAAGCATTAGTAACTACTACAGCATAAGATTCTTCTGGTGTATGTTCAATCCTACATTTTGGAATTCATAAGTGCACACACAAAGAAATTACTTGTTGAGATGATGACGTAGAGTTGAAAATTATTTCCATTACCAACTGCTAATGTTTCAGAAGCTTTAATATGAATTATACATATACTGAAATGCCTAAAATGCACTAAGAGCACAATAGAAAATAAGTTTGCAAATTTTTGTCGAATTTCCTCTAACCATGTATGATGAATTAACTAAACAGCATTTGCCAGGTAGGTATCTAGAAACATTTTCAGCTTACAATGTCTGAGAGTACTATACTTAAAGCAATGAAAGCTCAAGTATCTGTGACATAGAACTTCAACAAAAAACAGGCTTCTACAGATCTTCTCATGTATCCTTTAGCAATTGCAATTAGGACAATGTCTTACAGACAATATTCCATTAAAGAAAAATCATATATGATAGAACTGTTCTGTATTCTCTGTATTTTGCAAACAATGTCAAAGTATATTTAAACCATCTGAAAACTGTATTTTCTTGTGATCTACTAATCTTGCAGTTTATCATATTGCATCAGGGCTTTCACTGAAAGCCATCAGATTTCCAAATAGAGAGTGCTTACAGAATCAAATGCTAAATATTTGATGCACCATGATGTAAAGCCTTCCATATCAGCAAGAGATCAGGAGCTTCAGACACTGAAGTAAATGCACCTGTGCTATTTTCCCAGTGATTACACATTCAAAGGACTCCATGTTTATTTGAATGCATGGTCACACCTACATATAAGAAAACTCAAGTATACGCATTCAAATAATTTACTTGGATCTCTCATCCAGAAACACTCACATCAGAATTATACAAATCTTTATTTTCCAGTACTGTTTTTTATACTTTTGAAAACCAAGGAAATTAAATGCAAGCACATCATAATATTAATGGCCTGTTAGGGCTGGAATTCTGACTGCAAAGAATAAAAGTGGTTCCCACTGCACTGAAGCCATGTGAAATCTGCCACAGGGACCCAACTGCATCTGTGCTAAATTCTGGAAAAATGAATTGATGCAAATAATTCATATCTTCTTCACTGTTAAAAAGGTAATACATGTCAGGTTATCCTACATCCTACCTCAAAAAAACAGCTACAGCAATAATGCTCAACGTAATTTTGTAATGTCAAAGAAAAATGCTTTCAAATATTTTTCTTGCTATTTTTTCCAAAAGTCAGATTATTTATTGTGAGCTTCTGCGAGGGGGAAGATATATTCACAGTGCATTTTCCTACCAGTATAAACTTTCAAACCTAATGAAGATGAGCACTCTGTGTAACTAATTCATGTAATAAAAATTTTCATGTTTAGTGGGAGACAGAAATATCAGTTCATGAAAATTGTTGATGTACTGCATTTGCAACATAATTTCAGTTACCTGTGCTGAATAAAGGGTCAACAAGTCAGCTGCTTGGTTTGTTTTTTTTCTGTGTTTTTTTTTGGTTTGTTTTTAATAACAGCAGTTTCTACTACAAAAAAAAAAGATCTTCAAGACCAGGAAAGAATTGTTCATTTCTTTTCCCATGGCCTCAATAAAATGCTGTTAAAAAGAGTGGCTTTCATGTAGAGGCAAAGCTGTGAAAAAAATGTAGTTTTCCTCTTTTATTTACACAATCTGAGTTTTCAACAACTTGGATTTTCAACAATGTGTAATGTTATTATTGCAGTGTATTGAATATCTGCTAATTGAAGACTCTGAAATGTGCTTTTCCCCAATCTTTTCTGTTGAAGACTTTCTGAAGACAGATTCTCAGATGCCTTCTTACACAGTAAGTAAATTGTCAAAGTTTTACTTTTTTTTCTTCTTTTCATCTTTTTCTTTGCTCTGATGGCATTTTCCCCTATCCTTTATAGTTGTTTTTATTTTATTTTCCTGTTCTGTCTTCTTTCTCCCTGATCCCCATGTAGCAAAAAACCATATAAATTGATGAGTATTAAAGGCATCCACTGGTGGTTTTATGGGAGCAAGTTACATGGTCATAAAATTCTGCTGAGTGATGAAGTATCTGCAGTATTGCTCTGTATCCTGAGATTCTGCAAGTTGTTTGATGCTCTCCAGTAGATCGGTTCCTTCTCTTATGAGAACATGATTGTCAGAATTTTATTTTTTGCTGATATAATGAATTCCTGTGAGTTATCTGCATTGCTTATCAATATATAGCACTTTCTGTAAATATGAGCCTGTCACACAGGTTTATTAACTATAACTTACAGTAGAGGTGCTTTCATACCTGATTGTCTGAAGAGAGGTAGCAATAATATTTATTAGATTCACAGAAATACTTAGAAAAAAACAATTAAACTTTCAGATGCACGAATCTTTTTCAGATAACCTGAAATATATAAAAGCTTGTCACTGCCATTTTTTTACCATATTTATGAAAGTCCTTTCACCTTCTGTATATGTATCAGTACAAGTGACTGTGTGAAATGCTTTTCATATGTATTTTTAAATGTACAGTTATATAATTGTTTAATGATTAAGGCTAGATAAAGATAAAAAGACAGAAAAGATAAAGACAGAAATCAGAGACTGTTGATCACAGAACTGGTTTGAGTGTGAACAATTTATGCCACCCCCATCAGTCATACATATACTGTATGAAACTAAGACCTTCTTCGAAGATTCTTGGTCCTTCTCCCTTTTTTTCAAGCTCTTCATGTGCAGGACTGATATTCACTCAATTTTCTCCATTTGAAAGTATCATTTTCCAAAATAGTATCTTAAAGACCAGCAATAATTTCCAACAGGATTCATTTCTGAAGACAGCATGTGTGTAATTGGTTGCAGCCAAACAGGCCAAATATAGCATAAGCAGTTAAAAACCTCAAACAAGTGCTTTAGTTAAGGGAGAATGAGCAGGACAGGAGCCCTGCTTTTATATTGCCCAAAGGTTATTATGGGACACAACTCTTTGCTGCCTTCTGAAGTGGGACAGCACATCAGCTGCTGATGGAGGAAGAATCTCCCTTTCCTGTATTCCCTGTTTTCCTTATGTAATTCAAATATCAAATGCCAAGAAAATATATTTGCAAATAAGATGAGAAAGATACATTATGGTTCTGTCTGTCCCTTGCATTCTTTCTTTTGTACTGTGTCAGCTGAATTTGAATCCCCAGAGATAAGCTGTTTTATGTACAGAGACCTGCTCTTTTTTACTTTCCAGGTTACCCTTAATGAAAGATTTGTTGCTTGTCTGAATATTTCAGTATATCCTCTTTTAAAAATGTATTCAACCCAGAAAGGAAGTAGGAAGCAAAACTAAGTAAAGCAAGTAGTCATACATGAATAATTTTAGTAGAGTAAATGCAGTGGGATTGATCCTTCAAAGGACAGAGCTACATTCCCAGTGGGGTCTGGATATTGTAATCTTGTGATTTGTAATTCTCACAGCCTAAATGGTTCTCCAGTCCTGGTTCAGGGACTAAATAATTAAAAAGCCAGCAACATGAGCACATATTAGATAGAAAAAATGTCAGGAGGAGCAGATTCTCAGTATAATTCCCAAAAGACAGCTAAGACCATTGTTTCACTAATGATTGCCAGCTATACATGCAAGTTAAACATGTCAATTAGGTAATCCATTCCTCATTAAAAAAAAATGCAAGATGCATGTTGTCACAATTTAAAACTACAGACCTCAGTGGTTAGAGTATTCAGGAGGAGATCTAATTTTGAATCCTTACCCATCCAGAGCTGGAGTGAGGGCTGGAAGCCTCCCTCACCATGTGCTAAGACTGGGGGACACAGGGTAGAGAGCGGGAATCCTGATCTCACTGAGTGATGACACTAAGGAGAATAATTAAGTATTCACTGAAGCAAGGATTTGACCTAACTCATCCACATCTCTGATGAATGCCCTCATTACCAGGCTACAGTCATATTTCCTCTCTTTCTGTACGGATGCATACTTAATTTCTTAAGCAACGTGAGGAGAGCTCCAAACAAGATGACTGAAGGAAACACACTTTTGCATATATAACTCTGTTTGAAGTGCTCTGCTGGCAGGAAGGAGGCTCAGCCCAAGCTCCTTCAGGAGAAGACAACCAAAGGGCAGCCTCATGAGGAGTGAATTTTCCGGAGTCCTAAATGCGCACTGGAACCAGTCAGGTAACTAAACAGTAACTGTATAAATAAAGTCTAAATGAAATATACCAATCTCTTCCTCACTGTCCCTAAGTACAGCCCAGTTCAGGGAATAGGCTGGATCAGGCACTCTGGGAAAGAGGGGTTAGATGGTAGAGCTATTTTGTGATTTCTGTGCGGCTTTGGCTCCAAGCAGTTCAGGAGCACTGAAGCTGAGGCACATGCTTGGTGGGCAGAAACCTGAGCGCCAAAGAGACTCTTGCCAATTCAGTTTTAGTCACATTTAGGTGCTGGCAAAAGCTAGCCATAATATTTAGCATTTTCTTTGGTAAATGTATTTAAATGTCAGGTGTCTAAGTGCACTGAATTCTCACTGTTTCTAAAGGGCTTGCCATGGCAAAACCTTGCAAGAAATCCAGGATCCCTGGTGCTTTAAGAAGCTCAGTCCAAGACTGGCATATGTCTTTCTCTTTGTTCTTCTGTGGACCACTCAGTGACTCTTAGGACAGTTCCAAGTGTGATTGCATACCTGTAGGGCCTTTAGACTATTCTACGTAATTCCCGATGGGTATGCCAATCTTGTTAATTAAGAACAATTTATCATTTCAGACTGACTTACTAGTGGGCTGTTCCATATCCTTTTGTCTTGGTAAAGCCTATTGATATTGCAACCACTAATGCTGGTAAACCTGAAAAAAAAAAAAACAACAAAGAGTAATAGCCATTAAATGCTAAGCAAAATATGCCTGGACAAAAAATGACAGTGCAAAATGGCCAATTTTACATGGAATGAATCATTTAATGAAGCACAGTACTATTGTAGGATTTGCTTTTCTGAAGCACTGGCAGGGAGAAGGACACTGTTTTCTACCCACGGTATACTGCTTTGATGTAGCTAAAGTACTGGTACATTTGACAGGTCTTAAAGTGAACTAGGAAGAGGCTTCATGAATATTCAGCAAATGTTTTTTCTTCTTTTATTTTGATTCCTTGATATTGCACCACTTTGCTGAAAAGCTTCTAAATTTTTGTTAAAACATATTTATATAAAAAAAAGCTAAAATACACAGCATAACTTGAGCTTGAGAAAAGGTGGAAAGGGTCCTAACCTAGTTTCGTTTTCAGCAATGTGCTGTCTACTATATTTTGGATTAGCTAAAAAATATTATGATATTCTTGACATTGTTGCTGCATCAAAGGTTTCATCCCAATGATTCTGAGGGAATTAATTTTATGGACTTACCCCATCCAAGGCACAAGAAACGTTTCCTTATGAGCCGTGTCCTAATTTTCCCAGTAACAGCCATATACGACTGCCACGCTTCTGTCAAAACCCAACAGAATGAAGCTAAGAAGAAGAAGTGTAAAAATGCGGTGGTTGTGGTGCAGATGCCCTGCAGGGAGCAAAGAGAAACTCACGCTGAATACTTAGGGACACTTATTTCTCATTTCAATTCAAAGAGTTGTCATATTCTATCATCTTGACCTTTATCCTTAGCATCAACTCCCCTGTCATGATGTGGTGGCCACAAAGAGAGAGAAAGAAAAAGAGATGCTGATGGGGATTAAGCAGAAAAGGTTTTGACTGTGTACTGAGCAGGGAGAAAGAGCACAAAATATGACACCAGATTCTTCCGTGCACATTTACTTTGACCACAGATTATCATAAAGCTATTGGGGTAAGCAAGTTACAAAGTTACTAATTACAAAATCTCACAGACCTGAATACAGAAAATGTGGGAATACGAATGCTCTTAATTGCCAGTTATATTTTCTTTCCCTTCATGCCAAAAGATCCTGACTGTAAATCTGGATTTTAGAAAATAGGTGAAGTTTGATTTATTTTATTTTAAAATTGAAATATTTTAGAACATTAGCCTATTGGAATATGCTGCATGAGATGTTTTTAGTTAGGTTTAAATATCAGAACCTCAACAATTATCCTGGATATCTTTTTTATGGGTGTCAGTCCTTTGTTATCTGAAAAGTATTTTGAGCACTTGCATTTGGCTTTCTTTTGTCACTGTAGCCCTTAATTAAACTTGACATTATAGCTTATATAAATGAGATTCTTGGCATAAATGATGATCTATCCTCTACTGGGTTGCTTAAAATACCAGCTGCAGGCTCTCAGGCTAGAACCAAAACCACAACAGTAATTTTTGAGCATAACCTAATCACAATTTATCCTTATCACAATTTTAAGAGTCAAAATTACATCAAGGTAAAAAACAAAACAAAACAAAACAAACCCAAACAGTGAATATTAACAACGTAAGATCATAGTTGTGAAAAGTAGAAATTATTTCTATGATTATTTGTTTACACAGAATACACTTCTAATAGGTATCTTCCACACATGATAATAAAAGATTAGGTTTTTTTTTTACTAAAATCCCAGTTTAGCAAATTATTTAGGAAGAAAATTATATATATCTTCTAATTATATATATATATCCTTATATATTTTATATATATAATAATAATATATAGATGCTTGCATATATATTGTTGAATCAAGGCTGGTATATCCAGAAATCTGTGAGGAATATGTCTGTAAAGTATACGGATTCATAGAATCTGTCCTGTATTTGACTGATAGCAGTATTTCCTGGATATGAAAAATGCTTATTTAAAAAGAAAGCTATGCAGTGAACTACACAATAAATATAATAGAAAATATAGAAATGTCCTTTCATTTGCTAGCTGGCTTATATGTTATAATTTCCCACTATGCAAGTTTAATTTGCTTTCCTTTCAGTGTTTCTGCAAAAGCAAGCATGTCCTGTAGAATTTTACAAAAATAACTTTTGAGAAATAATACAGAATCTTATAGGGAGAAAATGCATAAGTAAAACACAGTATTCCCCCAGGGAGAAAAAAAAAAAAGTACAAAAAAAAGTGAATATACCCTTTTCCTTATAAATACTGCAAATACAAACAAATCCTGATATTTTTGGTGAAAACATTTCTAACTTTTGGCTGACTAAGTATAGACTGTAGGATTTAGTTCATAATTTATTCTCTGTATTGAAAGAAAGATAGATGATGATAATCTGAGACAAATGTGGACATGGCTGTTGTGGAAGAAAGAACTGTGATGAAAATATTAATGATCATTTTGATCACAAAATAAGGAGACAGAAACAAGTTTTATTAGAATTTATCTGTGTTCTAGCTGAAATAAATGACTGCTGATTTTAAGTACCCTAAATGGCAGACAGTGCTTTTCAATGAACACCAATGATAAGTCCGTATCACTGATACAACAGCATACTTTCATCATATACCATCAGAAAGATGCAAATCAGTCTCAAAGTATCAGCTAGCAACCACTGTGGGATCATGATGACAGAATCATGTTAAGGCAGTGCTCGAAGCGAAGTCAGCCTCGCTCCTTTCCCAGCCTGGCAAATGAAAGTCTCCTATCCCAGGTATAGCCATGGGCTCAGCACAGCTGGCCAATATCTCCCCTGGAAATCTGCTTTTATGCAGTTCTCTGTTCTGCCCTTCGATGAATGAACAATGTTGTGGGATTTTTTTTTTTTTTTTTTTCAGTCTGGGAAAATGCTGTATCTGGGAAGTCTAATTCTAAATAGGAACAAAAATTTATTTTCACCAAAAGCTGTCATTAAATGGGCATTGAGTATCTCTAGACAGGGAGCCATAATTTTCACAAGTACTTTATTAGCATTTTTTTCTTTCTCACAAGGTCATGGACTACTCCAGTCTCTCCTTTTCCATTTCCACTTTTCTGTTGCCAAGGGACCACCACATCCCCTTGCCTTGATGCACATGCAGCAGCGTCATTAAAGCTTTGGGTCCCATTACTCAGAGAAAGTTGCAATGTATCAACCTGTCTGCACCAACAGTGGTCTTCCTCATTGCTTTATGAGAAGGTGTTTCTTATTTTTTTCTAATTCTAAATTATTAAAAAGCAAGGAATTAATTACCTGTGCCAAGTATCTGCCAACTTGCAACAAATTAATTTTCATAACCTTATTTATTCACTATTTCAAGCTTCTGAAATTAACTCTGTTACTCTAACCTCCTCTTCCTCCCATTTCTGTTATTCTCAGCTCCCCATATTTAATTCTAATTACACATAGGGAGAGGGAGCTTTTCTGTCCTCAGTATGCACAATTTCATGAGTTTTAATTGAGTACAAGTGTAGCTTTAATTGAGTACAACTGTTTCACTACCTTGAATACCTAAGACCATTAATCCCTTTTTAATAAACAATATACCATTGAAAGCAAGATCACACATTTCATTTCACAGAATGAAACTCCAAATAAGAATACTGAAGTGTAGCTGAGAAATGTAAAGAACAGTGGAAATTCAAAGCTACTTATTCTAGTGGTTAATGTTTTTGATGTAATTATGATAAACGATATAGAGAACATTTGTCCATTTTCATGACCAACAAAAAGTAGGTCATAAATGAAATCTCAAAATAAAACCTTATTGTTTTTGGAGCATCTGGTTGTTGGTTTTTTGTTGTTTTTTTTTTTTTTAAGTAAAACTGTTTGGTTTTGTTTTTTCTTTTTTTAATAGTGGTTTGAGCAAGCCTTCTACTTGAAGACAAAGGCTGTTAAATAAGGACACGATTGGTCTTCTTGCATTGAAATGGGTTTTTTTTTTTTCAACAAACTAGCTGCCTGTTTCTGGATTCTGAAAAATCATATAAGAACTAAAGCTACTGGAAAATGAACACAAAAATGAAATCTGTATTGGTGACAGTAAAATGAATAGGGCGAAAGTCCAATCAGATTATATCATGATGTAGAAATGAAAACTACTAGAAAATTATATAAATAATAAAATTTCTTGGAGATTAAAAAAATCTTGCCCTTAAATTAGCTATGAGAAGATAAACCTAAGGAGATAAATTAAATGGGTGCTAATTTTACACTTACGAAGTTCTGACTACTGTCAGAATACACGAAGAAAAAATACTGTCAGAATACAGAAAGTCACTGAATGCACAAAGAACACTAGAAAACCACAGAAAAGAATAAATGAAACAAAGAACAAACAAAAGAAAGAGAATGCAAAGGATGTATCTAAGAGCAAAAATATATGTCAAAACTGGTACATTTTATTTGCTTTTTGTGACTCAAGTTCTCAGCTTTAAGAGAGTTTCTTTTCCTTCTTTAAATTAAAAATATAAATTCATAAAGTAAAATACTGCGCATGATTCTTTATTTTACTTATTAGCATTTATTTTACTTAGCATTTATTTTTAAACTAATATGCACAATGCAGTACCTTTGTCTCAGAAATTGCAGAACCTGTGAGAATATAGGGATACAGTATCCTCGTCAGATAATATTGAATTCTAGATTAAATACTAATTTCTAGAGTTAACTATCATGAAATAGTAGATGGGCTTTCAGAGGTTCTGGGTCAAAGAAATAAGGGCTGCATCTCAGGAGTGCTTTTCTTGAAGGGGAACATATTCTCAATGAGAAAAAAATACGCCAAGAAAAGCTGTTTCTTCAGCTGCAAACATATTTGAAACTGTTACGCCCTTAAACACCTCAGAAATCATAGCTGTAGACTTACATGTTTCTCTCCCAGGATCATTAATAATACTGGCACTATAAAGCTCTGAAGGTACTATTTTATTTAAAAAATCCCATGTTCTTTTCTTTTGCCAGGCTCAAGTGCTGTTACAGCACTTGTTCAAGCAAAAAAAATCAGGAAATCTGATACTCATATTGAAAATAGCACTATAGTGGAAGTAAGTATTCTAAAATAATTTTATTCATGTTTAAAGCCAACAGCTATGAAACTATTTGTTTTAACTTACAGGCAAATTTTTGGATCATCTAAAAATCTTTTCTGGTGTTCTTAAAAATTGAAGGCTTAAGTGGTTTAGCTTCATTACATTGTGTTTTGATATCTGGCATGATAGCCCCAAATAATTAACACTTGACTTCAAGGGCATTTATGTGAATAGATATGCACAGTTAATTACTATACTGCAGGATTCTGTAAGCAGTACAGTGTGAATGGTACCCTTTACCTGGATTTTTAGAGCAAGCTGATTTTTTAGTGCAACAGCGGTGGGTTTCAAGTAGTTATGTGATCTGCCCCACATAGGTAATGAACAATAACTAAGGACACTCAATTTTATTGTTTGCCCACAACAAGCAAGATGCCTTTCTAGGTTCTGATAAACAGCTTGTAAGCTGGCTGTAAATGACTGCTGTTTCGTCAGTTCTTTTGGTTTAGTTTACAACTGCAGTCTCACAAAGGATATCTATATATCAATCTCATCAACAGCACTATAATGCCACAGGAAGACATTTTCAGTATGAAGTTTTGATTTTTTTTTTATTTTATTTTAATCACATGTGAATTATCACAACAGTTTTTAAACTTTGGGGCCACAATTTGTGCCCCATTTCAGGGTGCAGTATAATTTGTTCAACTGTTCCAGTTTAAGGTTGATTTGTCTGTCATATATTGCCTTCCCTTCTGGAGTCTGCCCTCTTATCTGACAGTATGTCAGTGATCCTAATGCAATACTGCACTTGGACTGAAAGAAAAAATGTACTTTAAACTCTAAGTTTTTCTGCACTTGCATTTTCCAGACATGCTTTAAATATATCTCTACTTGTTTTCACTAGAAGTTTCTCATAATGCTTTACTGACAAATTCAATTCCTGCTCCTCTTTTAACAGCATTTAGCTCAAAGGTATTTCTATAATTTGCCTCTCTGTGAGTAAAGCATTCACAATTTTTATTGACACTTACTTATGAAGATCAGTCAGAATATCTCCCATTTTTTCCCCTGATTCAGAGTCCAGCAACAGAGGTGCTGTTCATATCAAATCCACTAAGAGTATATATGAAGTCTTCTTTACAGCTTCTACTCTTTGCAGTTACTTTTCTTCAAAGTTCTTCTTCAATAGTTGTCGCCTTTATCAGTCATTTCAATAACTTCTACATTTAAATATGATACCATATAGTTGTACTTCAGCACCACTCAGTTATGTCAATAGAAACCTGCTAGTTTTTTATCCAGCCTAATTCCTCTGCTAGCCAGTGTTCTTCTCTAGACGTTATAATGCACACAGTAGAAACTCATTCTATCAAGTAGATGTGAAGCGACAGGCTGCTCATTTTTTGGGATAGAAAAGAATTAATGAAAGTTGCTTGCTGCATATACAAACCTTCCTTGCTCAGTGGCATGGCAGAATCTGTCTCTGCTTGTAACAGTAAAGGCAGCCTTTATGCACTGGCATGTTATCCATGCTGCTAAATTGATAGTAAATTCCTTGGCACAGTACTGATGTGGGCCAAAAAATGCTCTCCTGGCCCAGGCCATGCATGGATTGAAAGACAGCCTGGGCCAGGAACCCTGCCTTATGGTCAGCTGGCATACAATCGTCCTGTGCTGATTGTAACAGATGCGAGCCATGTTGTGCTAATTTGCCTCAGGCCTATAGAAATATATGTGGCTCATTTTGGTTACTGATCAGAACAGAGGTAAGTAGTCCACCTGGCTAATTCATAATATGCTCAGCTATTGTTAACATAGGAGACAGTAAAATTAATTCTGTGTTGCTTACAGAATTCTCTGGAGATCGTCAACACAATGTACAGGTTTGTAATACGCTAACTCAGAATTGCTTTCTTGGTGGCATGCCTACTGTAAATTGAAAAGACTGAAAAAAAGGAGGACAGTATTTATACAGTCATACTCACACTCATTTTAGCCTTCCTCCTGGTTTGGATTGAAATTGCTAGGCTATGTTCAAGCAAATGAGTTCAGCACAGCAATACCATAAAACAGGTTACTCAGAAGCAATTTAATCTCCTTGACTGCAAAATATAGCAAGGGAAGCTGTGAACATGTATATTTTTCTGGGCAGACAGGAAATGAAGGAATCCTCTAATCGTTTACAGGTTTAATTGAAAAGCCAGTAGAAAGACTTCTATTAATTTAAGTGGGCTTTACTTTAAGTGTTATACCTACAGAATAAGGGATGAAAGATACATGAGCCAAGGCTTGTGACTTTGTTTCTTATCCTAAGTGTTTTAAACATTTACAAAGTATTGAATATTTTTCTGATAAATGAATGTGGCCTACTTTACATTATCAGTTTATTCTGTTGGCTTTGATGTTAAACCCTTTAAACAGGATAAACGTCAAATCTGTCAGGACAAAATAACCTATGACCTCACATGAATGTGTTGTGAAGTTTACGAAGCTCAGAACAGTATGTCTTCAGGCAGATATAAATGAAAATAAGAAGTGGTTTGCAACTCTGAACCATAAAACCAATTTAAATACAAATTTTTCAACTTCCTAATTGATCTCAAATTGCTCTCACTGCGTTGCAATAGTGATGTTTCACTGTGCCAGCTACCAGTCTTTCCCTGTTTTCTTACTTTCCTTGAGCATGTTGTTGTTTTGTTGGGGTTTTTTAATTTTTTTTTTTTTCGGGGGGGGGATTTGGATTTGTTTTGTTTTGTTTTCCTGAAAAATCAGTCCTTTTGGACATAGAGTGGTCATGCTCAGTTCAGGTGAAAAAGGAGAAATCACTGGCATGCTTTCTTTAAACAACTTCTTTATTACTGAGCTATTGTGGAGTGTCAATTAAAAGATTAAGTTGAAAGTGATGTTATCCTGAAAAATAACTCTATAAAAATAGTTTTGTGAGTTTTGCAAACCTCAAAGTTTTGCAAAAGTCTGAAAGTCTCCTCATTTACAGATGGACAAAACACAGATTTGCAGATGAAATACAGATTTGTTTTTTTGAATTGACGGGCAAGCAAAATTAATCTGGTCTTTGAAAACCATTGAAGAACTGATGTTCTTAAAAATGTTCTTGTACATCAATGACCGTAACAGTGTTATAGAAGCAGAACTGAAGGTGCATTGTGAACAATGGTATCAAGGAAAGTGAAATCTGACTTGAAAAATATCTGTGGTGTCTGTGACACACAGAAAAAAAAGAATGCATGCTGGCTGTCAGTGATTCTACTCGTCTGTCAGAAACAATCCTATTTACTTGTGAGCAATGCAAATTAAGGTGGAGATTATAGATAAATAATAAACAAGCTTCACTTATGTTGTTACACTTTGGTTTTCAGGACAGTTGTTTTTTCAGGAACAGTTTTTAGACTCTGAAAATTCCATATTGGTTTAATTTTAAACTATTGAATCTGCAGTGTGCTCTTCTAAATGAAGAATGCTTTTGGCAGCTTTGAAGAGATGTAACAATGAAACAAATGCATTTACAATGAAGCAAAAGCTGTTTGGCTGTAACATACGACAGTGCACTGTATGCTCATTTGAACTTATTACAGAAAGATATCCAGATTTTTAGGTCTCTTGTTTCCTTATGCAAGTAGAAATATTTGATTTCATTAGCATTCTAATGGCTATACCTGTTTGGAGAAGAATGGAGGATATAAGAGTCAACAGTCAATTACAGTGATGAGCAACCAATACTAGAGTGTTCCAAAGGTCCTGAGTCTTCCTAATGTTAATTTATTTAAAAGTTCACTGTGGGCACTGCATGAGTAGCTAGGGGCAATAAGCCAGGACTGATAATGGAGGGGTGGCTGAGCTAAGCACATGAGTCAGCAATGACTGTAGCTAAAGAAAAGAGTAGTTCAGAGCATAGTTGAGGGGGAGTTCCCTACGGAGTTCTGAGAATAAGAGAAGGAGGTGTCCAGGCACTGCCAAGGGCAAAGAACTGAAGGAGCTTCCTTGAAGAGATGGCATAACCTAAAAGCATAACAGAATGGATACCGATACGTTCAAGTCAGTAGAGACTGATATGTGAGGCCTCATACTCCTATCGAAGGATCCAAGTGCAGCCAGTATAAACTGATGTCCTGATGGAAAAAAAAAAATATCAGAAAAAGCCCTCATTGGATAGATAAAAATAATGCCTTTTGTTGCCCTGTTGCCCTGCAGTGGTACATGGGCAAAAACTTGCCATCAAAGAATTTTTTTCTTTTAGGAAAATGTGTTTGTCACTTGAGTATCTGTACTCTTAAATCAGATAATCTGCTTCTCTATTTTAAATTTTGATCTCATTTGCTAACAATAAACCTACTATAATTTTAGGGAGCTTCCACAGCAATCAAAATGATGACTGGAATAAGAAGCTGAACAACAAAGCCTGTAGTTGCCTTACACATAGACTGACTGCAATGATTATAATCCTGACATACAAAACCAGTCCAACTTCTCTGCGATATTGGTGTCAGCAAATATTTCTTCTCTGCAGAACTATATGAGTTCCATCCCTTTACACAATTGACTGAAACCACCGAAGCAATAGCTTTGCAATACTATCACATTGACATGTCACCTGACCTTATTTCTATGTTTATTTTTTTAATTGTAGTTGTATACATAGGTCTTAAAAGTCTTTACACAAGAATATTAATAACAGGAAAAGTATGATTTTGCCACTAAGAGCACCCTTAATTTCAAGCATGCCCAGTTTTCTCCAAGAACAGTGTCTTTTAGGATTAGCAGTATGGATACAGTGAGAAATGATCTCATCTGAGAGAATTAGTTTAAGTCCAAAATATAAATAATCCAGGAAAGAGTGATAGTCTCCACATTTCTGTGGTCTTCCAAAGTCTTCTCATACCACGTAACAGTTGACTTTTAAAAAATAACTGATAAAGTACATTTTTTTTAAAGATATATTTTGGCTAAATCTATTTGTTCTTACAAACAAATGGTGGGCTAGAAAGTATTAATTTATCCTGTGGCCAGCTGGAATGATGCAGAAAATGTCTATATTAGTAAATTTCTTTGTACTCCAAAATAAGGTGGCCACATCCAAACAGCCTGCTGTCAGTGGTTCTTTTCCAGTTCCATCTATCCTAAACTCAGGGCATTGACTGGGATAATACTAGTTAGAGTGGGACAAAATTGTGCCAGAAGGCATGCTAATGCTTCCAAAGTATGGATGATGATTTCATGCCAATGCTTGGGGTCATGCCCACCTACGGTGGCATGTAGAACACTTTGGCTTTATTCTCTTATCCATGAAACATGCTGTGGGTTTGAGCAAATGTTGTGAATTGACCTCAGCCAGTAGTTAAGCACCCACCCAGGCACTTGCACACTTCCCCCAGCAAGATGAGATAGATAATTGGAAAAGCAATGATGAGAAAAACTTGTGAGTCTAGATAAAGATAGTTTAATAAGTAATGGAAAAAAATCCTGCATCAAGTGATGTGAAGGCTATCACTCACCACCTCCCACCAGCAGACTGTTGCCCAGCCAGTCTCCAAGCAACAACTCTGAAAGACTACTGCAGCTGTATTGCGAAGTACTTTGTAATATAGTATGGGATGTCCCTATGGTCAGTTGGGTTCAGCTGCCCTTGCTATTTCCCCTCCTGACTTCTTGCCCATTCATAGTCAGCTCACTGGCAGGGCAGCTGAGAAACAGAGAAGATCTTGATACTGTGCAAGGACTGCTCAGCAATAGCTAAAACATCAGTATTTAAGTCAGAAGTCTAAACCACAGCACTGTACAGGCTCCTGTGGTGAAAATGAACTCCATCTCACGCACAGCCAGTACAGGAACGCAGCACTGAATCGAAGTGGAATGCGCATGTGTCTGTGCCTGCATGTGTGTATTTCTGCATCTCTGTTCACACATGCCTATGAGGACAGGAGAACAAAAGCTTTTGAATCAAGCAATGTTCATGTAAAGAATGGCCATACACACACAGACAGGCACTTAAAAAAAAAAATAGTGTAAGTGCATCTGAAAGTTGCTAATGTGATACACATGTGTATCTAATGTTTCATTTAATTGAAAATTTGATATTTTCCCCCCAGAAATATGTACCCTATAGCTTTATAATCAGAGAGCACATTGTCACACTACTAGAAAATCAAATGGAGGTACAGTGCTTATAGACTGCAAAGTGATATTTTCATCAGATAGAAGACAGAGGAGGTTGCTTTATACTTCTATCAGATCATGTCAACCCATGTACCTGAAAGCGAAAGAAAAGGAGTAAAGAGCAGAATCTCTGATTTGGACAGCTGAAAGTGCCTTAGTTCATGTACAACACAGTCAGTGTAAACTTATTTTACCACAGCATAATGAATGACACGAATTTCTCTAATGATCATAGTATTAATTTGTAAAGCCTTTAATGCTTTAATGTAAAGCCATGGGTTGTTTTAGAGGCCATCCATCTTTTTATTCACTTCAGGTAGACATTTATGTAATGGCAATGAAGCTGTGTCACCTACAAGAAGAAATTTTGGTTAAAAGAAAGAAATTTCTAACAGAGGGGTCCATTTTATGCAAAACATAGCTAAAAAATTAGATTATAAACTTTACAGTCCCTCTAAAGATGAGAGGGGAAACACACAGAGATTATGGGCTTTAAAGATGTTAATGATATCTCAGCCGTTTTTTTGACACTGTCCCACAAGACATCCTTGTCTCTAAGTTGGAGAGGCATCAATTTGACAGCTGGACCACACGGTGGATAAAGAACTGGCTGGATGGCCACATGCAAAGAGTTGTGGTCAATGGCTCAATGTCCAGCTGGAGATCAGTCACTCAGGGATCAGTGTTGGGACCAGTCTTGTTCAACATCTTTGCCGGTGACAAGAATAGTGGGATTCACTGTGCCCTCAGCAAGTTTGCTGATGACACCAAGCTGTGTGGTTCAGTTGATAAGCTGGAGGGAAGGAATGCCATCCA
>JASSUY010004389.1:0-25065 GCA_032466535.1 Forpus xanthops
TTTCCCCGGGACTGGGGAAGAAAGGGGGGGGGGGGGGTGCGCAGAACTGTTTGAGGGGCCTCAAACTACGACAGGCAGTTATTACCAAAATAAACACATACCACATCTTGTTCCAAAACCCTGCATGCTGCTCAAGTTACTTTAAGGTAAAAAAAGAATCAATTGCATTTATTGCCTGCTGGGTTGTTGGGCTTTTGCCTGCAATGGGACACCCTTTCTGACATTACAAAGATCTGATATTTGTTAAAAAAAAAAATAAAACGACAAGAAAAAAAAGCAGCTGTGCTGGAAATCATGAATGTCAAATAAAATTGAGAATGCTAGTACATGCTTAGTTTTGTTCTCTAGTATATTAGCAGAAATACGCTCCAAAAATGGGTTTTATCCTAAGAAACTCTGATTCAGAATAGAAATTTTTCTTGTCATAGAAGCAAGAGAAACATGAAAAATAATAACCAGTACTTATATTACTTTCAATGCTCAAAGTCTTATAGGGTTTATGGACATACCACCATAGACACCACTTACTTTTGAATGTCAGTGTCATCACAGATCTTCAGCAGTACAGCTGACTAACATTTCCTTTTGTCAGTCTACCCTGCTCCCAAGAAAAAAACAATTAGGGGAAAAAAAAACCTTTCTTCCTAGGACAAGGACTTGGAAAAGTAGGATTTAAGATGTCATCTGGTCCTTTACTCCAAAGCAGGACCGTTAGGTTTTAAACTGTATTTTGGCATTTTTCAGTCCATATCCATAGAAAAGCCTGTATCTTATGGCTAGAAGATACAAATGAAACCAAACCTTCCCTGCCCCAGAAGAGGTTTCCTCTCTGCAAATTATTTAATGGAAAAGATTATGAAGAGTGATACTCCAGGAGTTGCATTTGAATTACAGGTGGGAAGTTATTATAAACTCATTGTCGTGCCTTGAAAATGATGCATTTAGTATGATAATTCCTGAACAGAGGAATGCTTTACCACTGACTTACAATAACTCCGCATACTGTAAAAGTATGTCAGAACACTTAACAATCTGATAAAACAATGCAGGAAATGTATCTGCTGTATTTTCTGCACCTATGAGAAATGCTGTACCAAAACAGGTATCATTAGACACAAAAACTGACACATCCATTTGCAGGTAAGCAAATACTCCTTTCTCACCAAGGAATAATGAGAATTAATGTTGTTTAAACTACTAGATGATGGAAATGTCATCTAAGTAATTGGATGTTTTGTGTTCTGACTGAAGACAATGTGATTTTAAACCATATAATGTGTGGAATTAATTTGTTTCCCTTCTGAACAGATTTATACTTTCTTAACTCAACTCTACAGACTGATTCTATATAACAAAACCCCCAGATCATTAAAATCAAAAAAGTTAAGCACATTTTCAGAAGCATTCTTCTGTTCAGTCACCAACAGTAACAAAACGTTGGCTCTTTGTTAAGGAGGAAATATCACAAATACCATATGCAAGGAGGTTCCCAAAATGGTAGCTGGCAGCAGGAGAAAACATGCTGTCACTAATGCAAAGACCAAACTCTTAATTCAGATGGGTAAATCAAATACGATTTTTACTACTTGCAGCTAGCATGCACCATAAAAGCATCTTTGCTCTTTGGGGGATTTTTTTGCCCATCATAGAACCATAGAATAGTTAGGATTGGAAAGGACCTTAAGATCATTTAGTTCCAACCCCCCTGCCAGGGGGAAGGACACCTCCCACTAAACCATACCACCCAAGGCTATGTCCGACCTGGTCTGGAACACCACCGGGGACGGAGCATTCACAACTTCCTGGGCAAGCCATTCCAGTGTCTCACTACGCTTACAGTAAAGAATTTCTTCCTCATATCCAATCTAAACTTCCACTGTTTAAGTGTGAACCCTTTCTGTTCCATTCTTTTTCTCAATCCTCACTCTTGTTACTTTAGTTTTCAGAAATTCTATAGTTCCACTTCACCTTACTTTTGGATCAACCCAGATCTCCCTGCCTACATGTTCTCAAGCGACAACCATTTTGTTCTAGAAGACAGCTGAGGAGCAACAGCTTAAGAAAAGCCACAAAAACAAACAAACAAAAAAACCTAACTTGCAACTATTTCAGTCTTTTTTGCAGGCAATTTGAGATGTTTCCACTGCTAGAAGACTAGGGGCAGGGGTGTGCTTTTTAAAGGAAAGTTTAACATATTTGTATACTGTTCCAAAACAAAATGAAACTTGATAGTTTTAATTTCACATTGCAAAGTAATTGTTAAGGGTCTACAGAGGCTAGTCCTTTTTCATGTAAAAAGAACTTTAAGGTATGGAGGGTTTAAGATGTGCTACAAACTTGGTTTGCAGCACACTAGCTGTACTGTACAGGAAGACTGCTGACTATGATGCAAATTTTGTTCCCAGATTAGTGAGTTGTCTCGATGTACACCAAAATCTTACTTCTATTATAAGTTTATGTTGAACTTCAGCTGTTGAGTCATATCTTTCCATTAAATTTTCTCCAAACATTCCTTTCATAAAGTAGTACTCAAAAAGAAAATATCTGAAAGGACAGTTTCTTTATATTATATTACATCTGAAATTGCCTTTAGTATTTTAAGACTAATCACTCAAAAATACAATGAGGCAATGTACTATACATAAAGCTCATAAGGTGGCAAATCCTCAGTAGCTATAGACTTGATAGATATCTTAAATTATCTGCCAAGAGAGCATTATGATTGTATCTGTAGAATTACACAGTCCCTAGCATAAGCCTGAATATTACAGTACCTTTAGAAATGAGCCCACTGAAGCAGTTTCTCTGCATGTATCAAAATTGCTGTAACAGAGAAGCTGTTAAAATAATTAATCCTACTTTAAAATAAACCAACATGCCTATATAATGCATGTACATTACACTTACAAAATGTTTAGGATGGTTGGTGTCAGTGAGAATTTTAAATTTGTATAGTAAAGCACTTGTACTACATGTTTATTCTTTGCATTTAGACTTTATTATATGAGGTCTGTACATCGAGTCCAACTGAGGACAAATTGAATGGCAGACATTACTTCACAGTTAAATGAGACTGCTCCACTGTTGTTGAACCAGTAAAGCACACAACCGGAGTCCACATAATACAATTAGCATGCAATTTAGCAGTGTTCCAGGATGAAATGGCTTTACAGTCTCTAATACGGAAGCAATGCTTACACATCAAACTCACAGTACTCTTACCAAGCATAATCCCAGCTCTACAGTTGGATCTATTCAGGTCAGTTTCACACAGATGAAGTTCCAAAAGACTTTATCAGACTTTTGTGAATGTCCATCTGGCAGCAGCCTAGATATGAGTATGACACAAAACTGATATAAAGGAGAGAACGCTTCTCGAGCAGCAGGTGGGGGGAGCAGGGGAACAGAAAAAAAATAGAAGGAAATGTCATTGGGATAATTGGAGGAAATCAGAAAAGGAAGGAGATGTAAAGGATAAAATGCACACACTCAGCACTTACGAAATTTTAATTCACATATTCAATTTTCATTTATTTTACTGGACTGTGGTGCAACTTAGAATGCATCTCTAGACATTATCTGCACTTATGTCAACAGCTTTGGTCCTACTATCAGGGGAAAACCAGCACTCAGTTGCAAAGTCCAAGTATTCAATTGCAAAATCTGGTTCCAGCCACATTCCAAGACAAGTGTCTTGATTCTAATAGATGATTTCAAAAGACGTGTCACCACTTTGAAAAGCAACAAATATACAATTGCAAATGCAACTGACCTTTTAGCATTTCCATAATCAGGATATGAATTGTGAGGCCTATGCCTTCTAGCCATCTAAAATTGATTCATCCTCAGTCAAATTCTAAACGCTAATCCAAATTTAATTCAGACCATACTACCCTCATTTCTTTTAAAATCCAAACCAACAAGATTTGCAGTAAAGCACTGCCCTTGTTGTGTCAGTCTTACAAGTTTCCTGCTAGTATTAGCAACCCATGGGATATGTTTAATCTTTAAGATCTTTAGTCTCTCCCTAGAATGAGTCTTCATTATTCAGGCAGAGGGGAGGTGTGACAAACAATGAGCCACAGATATCAGGTCCATAATTGCCATTAGACAAAAGAAAAGGTTGTGACACATTGTATGTTTCCAGTAATGCCTTGCATTGTCACAATTTTCTCATATAAAGATGCCTTATCTAAAATCTAAAAACAAAGGGTAAGGCTCAGGAAATAATACAAAACCAAAAAAAAGCCTCATCCCTTTACAATTTTTGCCTTTTACATCCTGTGCTAAATGTTAAAACTGGCTACAAAACTAGAAAAATAAATAAGTTTTTCCCTAAATTATTGTCCTAGAGTTGTATTTTAGCATATAATTTATAGAAATGTAGCTTAAGGACCAAGATACACTATCTTCTAACAAATTTTACATGTATCCTTTGCCCACTCATTCCAAAGAAACAATTCTAGTTTAATCAGAAGTGTCATGCATTTATTACTCATTTATCCTAGTAAAAGCAATATTAAAGTATGTGTTAAATGGAAAATGAAGCTTTTAAAACCAAATTTTAATACTGATAATGTGCATAACACTGTTGAAATTTTGTAAGCTCTTCACAGTCCTGTTTGATCTCTTGAGAATGAGACGGACTCCACACATACACACACACACCCCAAAAAATTCACACACACACACTCACACAAATATGGAAGCCTTGAGATGAAGCTGAAAATGATATTTTAGGAAATCTTATGATAAATATAGAGCTATAATGTCATAAATCAACTAAGATCACATTAAGAGTTCTATCTAATTTGGTCAGTAATGTAAATTCACAAAGCTTGCACAAACACAGTGGAGGTTTGGAATATGCTGCATTAATTATTTAACTTAAGAAGAACAATTGAAGTAATAGAGTAAAAGTTAAAAAAAAAAAAAAAAGCAGCCCTCAGATGGCTGAAGAGACAATTGCAATACAAGGACATAGCCACAAGCTGAAGAAACACAGTCTATCAATACACAGACCAACCAGAAAAGAACAATAATGTTAACAAAAATTTTCTTCCAGAGAAAGTCCTAATCACTGCAGTAGAAAACATTTTCTTATGTGAAGGAGTCCAAAAGAGCTAGATTTGTTCCCAAATTCAGGAAATAGTGAGCTTTAAAAGAACAATGGACAAAATAACTCACTGCAGTTCAATTTTATAAGCTATAACAATGCAGAAGGTATTAATTTACAGCATGCTTACACTAAACACCACTTCCCTCAATATTTTAACAGTTGTCATCAAGAGAATAGTAAAATCAGAGCCTCATTACACTGAAAGATGTGAAGCTGTTAACAGACATCTTAATAAGAAGTTGCATTTCAGAATCAAACACCCTGAGGCTTTGATTTGAAATTGTCCACATTCGTTGTCTCTCAGGACATAGTTCAGTAACCAATTTCCCAGCTTCTATTGGGAACAAGCAGTAGTTATGATAATGCAGTAACTAAAGCCCAATTTACTAACTTCAGAGGGAACTCCAGAAAGAAAACTTAGTTTCATTCAGTATAACTGGCTTTTTGGGGTTTAGCTGGGTTTTGTTGTTTTGGGTTTTTTTTTTCTGGTTTTTTGGTTTTTTTTTTTGTTTGTGTTTTTTTTTTTTGTTTGTTTGGTTTTTTTGTTTGGTTTTTTGTTTGTTTGTTTTGTTTGGTTTTTTTCATTTATCTTTCTAAAATTTGGGAGAAAGGTTTAATATTACTATTAAAAGAAACAATAGTGCAAGTAAATGCATTCTCAAGACTGCCTGCTTACATATACTGGACTTCTCTCATACTAGTTGTAGGAAGGAAAAAAAAAAAAACAATCTTTACAAAAAGATAAACAGACATGCAATATAAATGTTAATATATTAAATTTAAATAATAAATATTGATTGTGTCACAAAGAAAAGCACTCAGAGCACTGCTCAGAGAAACAACTAGAAGCTCCCTTCTTGGCTGTCCCTAAATTGGAGCTTACTGGGTCTCAGTGCTCTGATCACCTGCTCGTTCTGATGATCTTTCTCAAGTACCAACTCTATTTGCATAAGAACTGGAAAGTTCTCCAGGGACAGCTAGCCAAATAAATACAACTCTTCAGTAAAACATTCTTTTTTTTGGGAAAGAAAAAATCTTGAAGGAGTTCTAGCTATCCCTAATAATCTGTCTCTGTTTGACTACAACCCCCATATCAATATTATTTTACTGTAACCATACACAGAAAAAAAAAACCACCTGCTCACAAGCTAAGCAACAGAACCCCAAGCATACGGAAATCACTAGGCTAAAATCCAGAGCCACCACAGTGATTTCCTACTGCTACCAACATGTGAGCTAACATGCAAATCTCCTGATTGCCCACAAAATGTCCTTGCATAATTCTCTATGTTCAAAACCAAACCAGACACATATCTGTGCCTTTGACCCCAGCAAAGCCCCCCTTATGCACAGCTTAAATGCTACCTTCCTCTGACCCTCTCAACACCAGGAGGTTCAACTGTCGAATTGCAAACAGCTCTGCTGCATATATTTAGTAACAGTAACTAAACCACAGTCACTGAAATAAAAGTGATAATACCAGGTCCCACTGTAATTTGGCTCCAAAGCTAGTAACACATTCAGCCATTATATACCCTCTTTTAAAACAGAGCAATGACCAGCTTGCATCTCTAGGTGTTTTTAAGTAGCCCATAATCAATTTTACTGTCTTGTAATGGGTCATAAAGATGATCATGACTAACTATGATTAAAAGTTGGTGGGGTACCTATTATGAGTCTGCTCCACCCATATTGACCTGTAGATCTGATTCTTTTTAAAGGTTGCTTCATATAAGAAACATTAAGCCTGACTAAACACATCAGGGCCAAAAGCCAGCGTTTTGGAATGAAGCCTTCAGATGAAAACAGTACAGGGGGTTTTATTGCTTTCTCTGCTACCACACCTTTGTGGTAATCACTTTTTCCAGTAAGTTGGATGAAGCATGCAACATAACACTCAATATTGTTCAGATATTTAAGAAACCACTATTCTCTACCACAAAGATTTACCTTTGAAATGCATCCGGACATAAGAGTAAACTTTAACTGTTGTTTACATCTCACACAGAATTACCTTTAGTAATTATCTCAAATATTCCTTGAACCCAGAGATACATAAAATAGCCTCCACTCCTATTTAACACAGTTTCTCATTAAGCATAGCTTCGCCAAGGCTCCAGTGTTTTTATACTACAAATACTGGGGTTTAAACAGTCAAAAAAAAAAAAAAAAGATGTGCATTATCAGGCAAGTTCTTCTAATAGATTTATATAGTGTCATATCAGAAATAGATAAGCCCCAATAGTCAGTAACCTGGCTACACAAACACACCAAAATAAACATAATAAATAAATGACCTGCTCTGTGGGACTTGAGTGCCAAGTCCAGTCAAGCAGACTTCCATTAGATTAGGAAAGATGATTGCTTAAATGGCAGCCTATCCTTCCATTTTTGATGCATCTGTTAGAATTACAATGCAGCTACCATTTTATTACTAACTTGGCTTCTAAGAGGTAGGCTTTGTCAGAAAGAACTGCATGATTTTGAGGTAATCCCACTCTCAACACCTTCCCTTACCCCATTGCTGCAAAACACACTCTTACAGTAGATTTAGCCAAACAGGACGTGTGCCCATCTCTTGGCAACCCAGTTCAAAGTGCCACTTCCCCTGTGCCTTAAACTAGAACTGTGGGGCAGCTGATATTTGGCAAGACTTGCTGCTGATGGGAGTGATAACTTCTTAACCACAGGTTAAGAACAACAATTCCACAACAATTCAGGTATTTTTATCAGCTTTGAGTCAGTGAAGTCCTACATCCCCAAGAATCCCGAGTCCTCAAAACCTAGACATACTTTACCCTATTTTATTTAGGAAAATTAGCAACAACCAATGTAGAACCTGCTTATACTACTACAATCTTCATAGGGCCACAATATTTTTAAACGTTTGCAGGTAAAGCAGAGTTTCACTGGAAGGCATAACTTTATCACTGAACAAATCCAGTAACTCATAGAGCTTCCTCAAACTACATCCACTCTACACCAAAAAACAGTCTGCTACTAGAATTACCTCAAAAATTGAATAACAACAGTATTAGGGCAATAAATTTGCAATTAAAGAGTATAAAATCCTAAGGACCCACCTGTGAAATGCAATTTTCACAGGAAGAATATTTGTGAATGTAAAATTAAATAACAGGACACCCACTAACAAACCCTTACAGACTGAGGAGCTTAAACTCAAATTTAAGATTACATAATCTTAAAAGAGAATCTGAAATACATTTCATAGTTACTTGTTTCATGAAGTCTGGGAAAATCCTTGAAGGTTGAAGCTGTCTCTATGATAAAGATACAAAAATTTTGCACCCATTAAAGAAAAATCTTCTTTGGGTACTTCTACTAAAGTTGAGCGTCAGTTTTATTGCAGAAGCCAAATAAAACATACTTTTTTATGCAAAACCCTATCTTTACTAGGAAGGTCACTGCTACCAGACATCAAAGCAATGTTAATGATACTTTTTCATAAAAGGAAAGATTATAAAGCTTGGTTGGCAGACAGTAATAGTGTAATTGCATAAAGTTCATGCAAGTTCTTCAATGATAACAAACCAAAGGAAAAGATATTTGTTGGCAGCTGTAGTAGTGCTCTAGATTCACTTGAAAATAAGGGGGCCTTATGGATGGGTAACACAACCCTCATCACAGGGAGCACGTATGCGTAGTCTCTTTAAAACGCATTTTACAACAGGTTTATGTGAAGATCTGGCTCTGAGGGAAAAACACAATGAAAGACTTACTATATAAAAGGTGCTTTATGTAGATACAGAATTTAGAAATAAATGAAGTGATCCATTTTTTAAACTCCTCTCTGTTCAGTGTTTACCTGAAGACAGTGTGCATATGATTTGACAAGCTTTTTGGTACTAAAAGCATTTTTAAAATAATGCTGTCATTTTCATAACTTAAGTCATTAGCACGATGACATTTTAAGTTTGCAGGGAAGTGAGATTGCAGTATTCTCATTTGCTTCCTTACAGCTAATCGCATAGTACAAAATCTCAGAAGAATCACTGCTCCCTCCTATTGTATCATGGGGGAGTAAACCACCTTAAATAAGAACTGACTGATGAATATTGATCCTTTCCTTATAGCAAACCTTCTTATATTCAAATATGTTTAAGATTACTTTTTCTTCTAGGTTTGGGAAAGGTGCTAACCATTCAGTCGGGTTAACTTTTCCAACCTCAATACTACTCTAAGTTCTGCTGAAACAATGCCTGAGCCTAGAGCCGCCAGCAGCCTTTCATAAGGCTACAAGGCAGCTGAATGAGGATTTACTGTTCCACAAGCCCACACAATGCAGCACTAGCAAGATGCATTCTCAGTACACAGTTTGCTTCTGAACTTCTAGATTTTTGTGCTGGTTTGACTACTGAATATCAAAGAAATGTTATAACTGTGACAGAACAAATTATTATCTAGAATGATGATAACTACAAACACTGGTTACTATAAAGCAGTTGCAATTCATTTGATGTGATATCTGCAGGGGTGAGAAAAAAAAAAATCTAGGTATCTATTTCTCTTCAGAATGAATGTTAAGTAGAGGACTGAAAGCACCTCCAAAGCAAATATTTCAATTTTATTAACCATAATAAATGAAGAGCGGAAAAGAATGTTACATAAAACTTGCCAGGACATAGTTATTGAACAGCGCAATTTGTAATCTTGGCAATAAATTTAGGTCAAGGGAACTGGAAAATCTAATTACTCTGTGAATTTTTAAACCTGTTTCTTCTCAAGGAAACGAAAATTGTTCCCTTGCATTTAAGCAGACTTCACTCAAAGTGTAACTACAGCTGGGTGGAAAGTTATTTTTGTCTGAATGTAGAGGGTTTTGAACTTCCTTTAAAGTGTCTTTGCATCTTGCATTGTACACTTGGCTCTGCTTCACACTTGTACTCAAGGTATCATCAGTTACTTCACAATTACTATAGCTCTAGTGCAAAATCCAGAGACACGCTTCACAAAAACAAACAAAAAACACCACCACTGAATAAAACAGACCTTTGGTACCACACTGTTGCAGTTGCCTGCAGTAACACATCTCATTTAATTGTAACTTGGCTCCCAGTATTCATACACCACATTAATGAAATACAAGGCAAGGCCTCAGTTACAGAACTACTGTGAATATGAATGTGATTGCATTGTACATGTTAATTATTTACTGATAATTTGACAGTTTCATATACAGTTGTTGCTGTTGCATATAGGCAAATCACATAACAGACTTGTAGGAAGATAGAATAAAAATGTGAAAAAAACAAAAAACTTAAACATTCAAGCTTCCTGCTGATTCTAAAAACTAAGAGCCATTTAAGAATCACATCAAGTACAAAAAGCAAAACAAAACCAAACCAAAAATATTCCACCAGTTCATTTTTTAAGATTCATCCATCATTACTTTTTAATACTTATGCATATTCAATGTTAGGTTTCTTCTATTTTGTAAAATAAAAGCCTAATTACATATAGGCATAAGCTGGAGTTTCACAAAAACAGAGAGAGCTCCAATGAATTTACATATCATTGGAATTGCCACCACATTTGAAGAGATGTGGAGTAGAAAACTTAAGTATAGCCCACGTACTAAGTGGCCCTCCCATGGAGCAATTTCTTCTGGCCTTTACCTCTGTGATACGTGACAAAAAAAACATCGAGTTTCACAACAGAGATAGGACTTGTGAGTTGTGTTCAGATTTGGCAGTCAAATGCTTTGTTTGGTTTTGGGGGGGTGGGAGGGGCAAGTTGTACAGAAGTGGAAAACCTAGCTTAAGCTCAGCTGATCTTTGGACACTGCTCTCGTTAAGTATAAATCATACTTTTGAACTTCCTCCAATTACGTGAGAGGTGAAGCTTCTCAAAGGAAAAAAATAAAAAGGTCGTTCAGAGAAAGACATACTGAAGACTTAAAGCATGCTTGTCTTCAAAGGTAAACCCTGAAACTGTAGCTCAAGGAACAATCCAGAGCAAAATGAGTTCTTTCACATTACAAAAAAGCAGACCAACGTCAAGACTGTTTTTTGCTATGTGCATTACACGAATGCACGTCTGCAGTTTGTAAAAACGTAGCCACAAAGCTACTACTTAATTTGTAGCCCTTGAGTTTCATTACACCATATCACACTCCCTTTTCTGTATCATAGATGCAAAAACCAAAACCATGGTTTTATTCCTCAGCATTCTCAAAGGCTTCAGATCTCAACCCTTCAAATTTTGAAATAAAAATTATAGCTCCTATTGGGTTTTGGTCCTTCCCTCACAAAGAAAGATTTATTCTGACTAGGGATCCATTAAATAAATACTAAATTTTTATATAGCCTGAGGCCTGACTGTTGACAGGTAGTACTGATAAACGAGACCTGCATCTGCACTGAATGAGAAGAAACAGAAAAAAATTGTCAGTCCACTTAAGTGGCAGGAGACCTCTTTAAAAAAATATATTTATACAAGTAACCAATGTGTAAAAGCAAACTAAATTTGGAATTTCTTAATCTTTGGATGTTTGACTTTGCAGCTTTTTATAACTTTAACAAGATGCAATATTCAGTATAATTGTGCTTTTCTTCCTTAAGCCTCCACGGTTTTCAGACATGATCTAGCACTGACTCATTGCACTTGGTTTACATTCATAAGATCCAAATTTCATTAAGAACCAGAGTAACCAGTGATGAAAACCCATCTCCTCCCAATGCATGTCACAAAAGCATACAAAATCTGACCTGTTACAGATCAACAAGTTGGCTTAAAAAAAAAAAATCTTAGGATGAAAAAGAATAGGTGTTCTGAACAAGAAACAAGTAAGATGACTTAAAGCACATTGTTTTGCTCTAAAAGTATAAAGGATCTTACTGAATATCATTCAGAATAAGATAAAGGAAAAAGCTTATGAAAGAGTCTGGATGGATGATTTCTACTACTACAAGTACATAAGTGCACGCTATGTTCCATCAGGCAGCATGACCAAGCAGTCTTTCCTGCACATGCAAAAACTACTTTGATGGCTACTTGCAGTTGACAACAATCAGGGGCATGGTTTCCCCGTTTTGTTTTTTTTTTTTTTTTGAGTGGGTTTTGGGGGATTCTTTTATGATAATGAAAACACCAGGGCTTTCACCCTACCAGATTATAATAAAGGTATGCTGATAGCAGACCTTTTCCTGGCCTTTTATTAGAATTATGTAGGCCTTTTGTTCATCCTCACCTCCCAGATGTCAGTTATTATATAAATAATAAATTAATAAGTAGTATAGGCTGCTGCTTTCCCAACCTGCATACATCAGCCTCTTCTAAAAACAAGTTATTCCAAAACCAGCCTAACTTACATTGGCAAAGCCACGCTGTTATTACGGCACTTGCGCTGAGCGCATCCCCGCCCACCTCGCCGCGCAGCCGACAGCCGCCCGCCTCGCGCACGTTCGCTGGGCTCCCTGCCGCGGGGGCTGCATCTCAACCGCGCCCGGGGGGTCGGGCCAGGCACCGACCCAGCGGCAGCCCCGGGCACCTTTGGGGCCTCTCCCGCCTCACGGCAACACGGGGCAGCACAAGCCCGGGGGGGACCACCACACCCATCGCCTCATACACGCCCGGCGGGACACCCCCACCACTGCAGGCCGGTTCCTGTCAGCCCTAGGTGCTGTGAGGGCCGGTGAGGGAAGGAACCGGCCTCACCCCCGGGCCCTCCGCCGCAGAAGCCCCGTCGGTGACTAAGCACGCCGACCGCTTCCCCGTGACCGGCCTTCAGCCCCGCTCCCCAGCCCCGCCCGCCGCCGGCTCCCACCACCCCGGCCTCGAGGGAGCCGCTCCCGAGAGGTCTCTTCGCTCAGGGGTTCGCTCCAAGGTCGCCCGCTCCGGAGGGGCACCGCGTGTCCGTCCTCTGGGGTCACCGCTCCATCTTCTGCCGCCGGAGGAAGGCGCTGGCCGGCCGGGCGGTGCAGGCTCTGCGCGCACCGGGTGCCGGCCCCGGCCGGGGTTCTGCGGGTCTGTGCGCGCTCGCAACGGTGCCGCCGCAGTTGCCCCCCGCAGCCGGTAACCCCCTTACCCCGAGGGGAGCCCTTTCCGGGGCAGGGTCCTGGGTACCTGTGCCCTGCAGCTTCGCTGTGAGCGCAGTTCGGCTGCTGAGCCCTACGTCTGTGATAGCCTGTGACGCTCCGCTGTCCAAGGCTCTTCAAGGAGCTGCTCCCTTTGGCTTTACTAGAGAGGAAATACATTTAGTGTCTTCAGCGCATTTGAACTGATGTCCAAGTTCCCATTCTGCCTATTTTAATAGGATGTTGCGATGAGGCACCTCCTTGACCATCTCTTTAGTTCCTTCTGTGGCGGTGGAGCCCAGGCCCCTGCCTGACCAGGTACCTCGCTCAAGAAATAGAGATTGCTTTCACATAGCTCTCACTTTTTATTTCTTTTTCTTCAAACAATGTCCACTTCCAGCTCTTCCCTCCTTTGCAAGACCTTTGAAGTGCTACTAATTTTCTTTGTTTTCTAGCCTGCTGCTCTTTCACTTTTTTCATGCCTCTCACTTGGCTGCAGGTCATTAAACCAAAGAACAGGTAAGAATGTCCCCATGAGGACCAGCAGAGTGGTGCCCTTCCCCAGCTCCATGAAACGCTCTCATGCCCTGGTCAGTCTGCTGCTGTAATTTAGTGTGAAGGTGAAAAAGCAAGTGAGCAAACAAAACCAACCAGCAATTCCACTCTAATCACAGGGACCAGGGTGATAATCACAAAGCATGGTCTGTGCTATGGGAAATGAGATGGAAAATAAATACAAAAAGTTCTAGTAAAATTTACCAGCTGAAATTAAAAGTTCCGCATTGAAACTGTGTGGCAAACACCGTCTTTATCTAAAATCTACTATAGACTTAGTGTTCTTATACCCACCACCTGGTTGCATTGGCCATGGAAGGTGATCTTGTGCAAATCACTTTTTCTGGCAGGTTATCGATCGCATTAAAAAGCTATCTGGGAGTCACAAGAGAAGATCAGAGCCTCACTGTGTCACTCACTAAATAAACACAGCAAGGAGATGGCCTGTTCCAAAAAGCTTGTCTTCTGCATCGACAAGGCAAATTTAGAGTGGGAGGAAAGTGTATTATGCTGCAGATGGTACTGAGAAAGAAACCGATTTGCCCAAGGTCATGCAGGAAGTCTGTGGCAGAGCCAAGAACTCAACACAACTCTCCTGAAAACCAGCCTAAAAATAGTGTTGGATAATTACACACGAACTCCAGAAAACACACATTACACAGATAATCATCTTCTGACCAGTGTTTTTGAGGTGCTGGGCTCCATTTCATTGTAATTCTCCACTGCACTGATAACTGAATGGTCACTTTCTAAATTTAAACCACATTATTTGAAAGTCCTCTATACAGAAATTGGTATTATGGAACAAAAGGCACTAACAGATAGCATCTGGGCCAACACAGATGCTTTCTGTGTGTCTGCTTCTGCTGCCCCTTCCTAAGGGGAGCCAGAAGGGTGCCCAAATCTGCACCGTGCCCTTTGGAGGGGCGGATCTTGCTCATCAAAGTGTGTTCCTGAGGCTCCACAGGGCTGTGTTGTCCATACTCACACTCTGCCTGGTAGCAGTTCCCTAAATTTGACTGTATTCCACCATCGCCTGTTTAGCTCCATCAAAATATTCCCTGCAATACAGCTTTCACTTACTCTTACAGGAAACCTGCCCCAATAGGTGACTCCCTGTGTCCTCTTCCTATCCCTGCTCCCTTTCACTGGTTTTCTTAACCAATGCAGGAGTATTCCTTGCCATGCGAAGCCCACACAACTAGAAAACAGCAGCAACATCATGCTACACACTTCAGGCACCCTGACTTTCACTTAGGAAAGCTATTTACACATAGATTTAGCAAATGTTACGATGTATAAATGCTAATGAGTATTAGTAGAAGTAGTTAATGCAGTTTTCCTTATTAATCAATTCTACCAGCATGGTAATGATTTCTGTTGTTCTTCTGGAGCTTCCTCCAGCAGGGATTGAGCTCTGTTGATTAGCAAGACAATTTTGCATGTGTATAACATTTTTGTTCATCTGTAACAATCTCATTATCGTGTGTTTTTTTCTTCTGAAGGAGATGAGCAGCTCTCAGCTTACGCTTAAGGAATAACTGGGGCAGAAGGAATTGCGTTATCTCCCACACCACCATTTTACAGTTGTGTATCTGTCAGGTTTAGTAGAATTTACACCACTGTGAAAAAGTGGCATAAATCCTCATCTGTGAAAGAGGATGTGGACAGGATGGCTGAGATTGCCAGTTAAGGATGGCCAAGAGCAAAGCTCTTAACACCTCACAATAATTTGCTGTTTTCAGCATGTCTTTAAAGGTAAACAGCTTCAAATGACTACTGGAAAGAAATAACATATCTATCATGTCTGATTAATAATGTCATCATGCTCTATGGATACTGACTGGGAAACAGCTTTCAGATTCCCTCATCCTGAGTAACGAGGTGAGTTTCTCCTTGTTTTCCTGCCAAGATGATCAGATTCAAGAAGACCTGAGTAAACCACTGCGACAACAGAGTATTTCACCTTCTCTTAACTCAGTAATTTTCACTGAAATGATAATAAATAATTCAGCCAGTATAAACAAAAATAAATCCAAGCAGAAACAAAAGGTTTTCCCAAAGTTTTAAGGTTCAGAAGACAGGAAGACAGGTTTCAGACCTGATGTTAACTGAACCAGTAGTGAGCTATTGAAGCTGAATCTCAGCATACTACCATAAATTATGGAACACTGACATTTCACTTTGAGTTAATGCAAAGGGCTATTTATACACTGTTTTAGAGACAGTGCCTTTGTGAGTTAATACACTTTTTCCTTCACCAGGCCACATGTTAACAACACTGCTGTTTTTCAAAGTATCAAACTGTTTGCATATTGAAAATGTTTTAATGCAATCTTTCCGTCAGGGCTGCTGTGTGTGTTACTTTGAAAAGGTGACCAGTCATAATTCACTGTCTCCTTGATCCAAAATCTAGCTTAATTCAACATACTACTGATGTTTTTCAGCATGAGAAAGCTTGCTTTCTGTCTGTAGGGCCACAGGCCACCAACATGGGAAAAGGTGTTCCATGGGCTACATATGCCCTTCTGGGCTTGCTATCAATAAAAGGTCTGGATAGCAGGTAGCAATGGAAGAGCTAAGCATGGCACATAAAAATATTCATTGTACTTGCCTGAAATTTGACCTTTGGATGTGATTGTGTATCAAATCATCAGCTTTTTGCTCATATGTATTGGGCAATGCTTTTGCATTTTCTTTTTACTAAAGGGGGAAAATCACAGCACTCCAAAGTGATTTTTTTGTGAGACTATATTTCAAAAATCAGTGTTTCAGGTGTCATTTCAGTAAATCATTGGTTAAATATGGGATTAAAACCTGAATGGTTAGGGACTTACAAACAGTGCTTAAGAGCTTCACTAAACTGGGGTTTAAAATAATTAAAATAATTCAAATAATTCTTTGAGATATCATCTGAATGATTTGAAAATCACTAGTCACTTCTAGCAAATTCCATGGGTTTCAGGTCCATCATTATGAATAAGATACTCTGGTATCTCTGCTCAGAGCCTTTTCTTTATCGCTGAGATAAAATCTCCCAAATCAGAAGTGCCTCAAGACTGATGTGAGCAAATCACAGGCACACATCCCACAGGTGATTTTCTCTCTATCTGATTCCCCATAGAGAAGCATCATCCTGGTCATACCACGGACTTCCATACAAATTTCTTGCAGCTTTTTTTGTCTCTCATCTCGCAGTGTTAAGGGGCTTAAGAAGTAGCGGCAGTGCTCATAGACTTCTCTAGTAACGTGATGTGGAAGTGCAAGACAACTCAGTTGTGATGACACCGGAAACGTGCTTTGAGGCAATTCTGTGCTTTTCCTCAAAGAGATTCCTGCACAAATGTTATCCAGGGGCATCGCATGACACTGCTCTGCAGGATGGTCAGCAACAGAGGGGCTTGCAGCCTGCAGTGGCTATCATAGGAATAATTAAAGGGATAGGTACAGCACATAGCTTACGGCTAGCTAGCAGTGCAGTTCAAGAACAAAGATCTCCTGTTAATGCAGAAAACATTGCACTGGGATTTTACCGCATCTCTCCATCTCATTTAGAGACTGCAATGAGATCACACATCAAAAAATCCATTTTGACAGTGTATATTGAAGCATTTGTCCTGTATCATGCTGTATTATGCCTTGCAGCACAAAACTATTATCATTTCTAGCAGCTGAATGTCAGACGTTTGACTTAAACTCGTGCAGTGAGGCCATCCCACGTAGACAGGAAACATTTGAGCTGATATGTCTGCAGCTTCCACCATTTGAAGGATACAGGAATATTTGTGAAGGACTGGGTCAGCTTTGATTGTTTAACTTTGATTATTTAAGTTTGCTTTTCTCTTTGCTCTGTTCCTCTCATCCCAGCCGTAGCCTGGCCTCATTCGTAGAGCTGACTCCAAGAGCAGTGGATCAAATCAACAGCATCCGTTTGCAGGGAACAGACCAGCTAGTCAAAGGGGGTCATCAATGAACTGAAGGAAACATGGGACGTGATGCTGGAATGGTTACCTTCCATGAGGATAATAAGCTGCATTTAATGGTTTGATCTAACATACCAAATCCTGCTTGCAGAAAACTGAGAGCAAGGTTTTGTGGCTTTTTTTCATCTTATTCCTTTGAAACAGATCTGAGAGAGGAAGGAAGTGCTGTGTGGAGCCAGAAGTTTCCCATTCCTCAGTTCTGCCAATGAATTTCTAGGTAGCCCTTGACCTCTCCCTTAACCTCCTTGAGTTCGATTCTCCATTTTGAAAAAAAAAAAAAATGAAGAGAGTCAGTGGGGGCCATAAGACAAGAAAAGATGAACTTTTTGTGGATTTTCCTGTCAATCTGCAGTTCGATTCCCTATTCTGCTGCCTGTACCTTGTCAGACTTTAGAGAAATTAGGAGTTATCTTTGTGCCTCAGTTTTTCTGCGTTGCAAACCCATAACCACTTTTGGTCTGTCTCCTGTTTCTAGACAGATAAATGTACCTATTGTTATGTATCTTACAGTGATTTATCTTCTAGAGGTCTGACTTGGACTGAGGTCCTTTAATTTTACATATCACGCATAACAGGGTGTGATGAATAGTTTTGATATTTCTGCTTGGAACACCCTGAGGTCAGTGGAAAGATGCTGGAGAAATACATGGTGTTAGTTAATACACAAGAAGAAATGAAATGGAAGAACTTTACTGTACAAAAAATGTGAAAGGTCCTGTAACCAAACAGGAGAAAGCCCTAAGGATTAAGGATACTGTGCAGCATAGGGGAAGGACTGATCTTACCCACAATAATTCTGTACAGCTTTTTTTGTTCATTGTACCAAGAGCCAACTCCAGTAAACATTTGAACATGTGCTTAACTTGATAGACATGAGTAGCTTTTTGACTTGAATTTTAATGCACACTTAAGCTTAGGCATGGCTGTTCGAAAGATGGGGATTTAGTATGGGATTCCCTGGTCCTTTGCACACATAAGTTCATTAGGTGTTGTCTGTTCCTGTAGCGCTGCCTCAGGGCATGAGCCAAGCCCAGCTAAAGTCGGGGGGAATCTCTATAGAGTTTGATAGCAGTTGGACTGGACCCTTTATGAGAAACAAAAACAGATTTTGTGCAACTTAAAAGCAAAAAAAAATCCTGCTAAATTTGTGGGGATGAAGTACTCATTTCCTGTTTTAGGAATAGATGCTCTATAAATCAATCTTCTAACCAGAGCAAAAGTTTACCAGCTGCACTATAAGCTTCTGCAAATAAGGGGAAGGTATAACATACTCTGAGCAAACCCTTTGCTTTTACTGAGCAGAAGGCATTGCTTAGGCTGTGCATAACAGTTCCGCAGGAAATAATGATTGTGTTTATTTGGGTTCACAGGTTCTTTTGCTGTCACATGCTTTCATGGTACCTGGTTTAAAAAAAAATAGTCTATAAAGAATATATTTACAAATGCCATCTTATCTGTGCTTTCATGCCACGGCTGTCATCTCACATGAGGTGAGATAATTTTCAGTTGCCATGCCAAGCCATCCTAGCTTAACTTGAATCACAGCTCTAGTTTCTGCTGTTGGCGTGAGCCTGTAATAGAGTTACAGGATTAAAAACTTGTCATTCCTGAAAGGCTTCTTAGTAATGAGCGGGGTTTGAGACGTGAATGTAAGTCCTATTTGACTGCATTGTTATTCTCCCTCTTTTGGTGTTCACATTAATGACAGGTTGGCAGGTGTAATTCATACTTCCAGTGCTGGCTTTGCATGCTGTTTTCTGCCCTCTGCTTCCAGCTGAATCACTCAGTGTCTGCAATCCCTGGTGCTTGCACTCAATGAGATAACAAACAGAAATTATGGAAATAAGTTGAAAAAAGAGGATAAAGGTGAGAGGGGAAAATTAAAAAAATAGCCGGTCAAAGAAGAACATCCAATGTGTCAGTGGTGGGTGACTTTGGTAATGGCAGGTAAGACTGGTCAACTGTCTTACAGGACATAAAAATGAAACTAGAGACCATAAGGAATTAAATAACAGTTGAAATGAATGGGTAACGTGGTAAAAGTTAATCAAGACAAATATAACATTACCAGCTTGGACTGCCATGGTGTTTTGAGTGCTGGTACCTGCTGAGTGCCTGCTGCCTCACAGCTTCTTCAGTCAGAAGATCCAGGTTTGTTCCTGAAACCTTTTTCCCTGCTTTCTGGAGATAGCTGCAAAGGTTTCTGTTCCTACCAAGTACATGCACTGAAAGTTAGCCTCTGTCTGGGAGTTAAAGGAAGATCTAAAGGAAGAACAAGGGTTGAATATGTTTAAAAATGCCTAATACAGGTGCTTCAAGTTTTTGGAGGGCAATTTGCAACAACTAGAAAGGGACCTGGTTAATCATTGGCTGTTCAATACCCACTGAAAATCAGCAAGCTTTGTCATTTCCTTCCATCTGGGAAACTGAATCGTAGCTGCAACTCTTATCCTGGGGCCAGAAGGGCAGAAATGGATTCTTTGGTTTCTATTAAGATGCAAATTGAGAACTTTTCCACTTTAGAGAAGTGATGGTATCTCTTTCTAAAGTGAATTCATTGGTATCTAGTAAGTCTGTTTCAATCTTTTTTTTTTTCCTTCTTGCAACATATTTTTATAAGTCTTACAGGAATTTAATATCTTTGAGATCCCTGCCTTTCTAAGCAGAGATTCAGAAGTTTTGGGAGCAGGCTGACTGACAGAGGCAGTCAGATGCAGTGTGACTGAACAATGTGTTTCCCCAGCAAACCAAAGTGCAAACACGGAAAGCTCCAAGGGAGCACTGCATGGAGGCCCATGGGGGGCTTGACATTTGTGATTTAGCATCTAATGAAAACAGGGCCTTGATTGAAGTCGTCTTGGTTTCAGTCCTAAGTCAGTGGTGAAATTACTCTTCTCTCCCTTTAGACCAAGGTTTTGTCTCTTAATCCCCACGGAAAAGGGCTTCCTATCATAGAGTACCTGGCCAAACCTATATATGAAAGGCAATGTCACAAGAGGCTCTGTAAAACAAACCACATAAAACAGCAGCTCTTCCCTTTCCCCTCACCCAAATATGCCTCACCCAGCTGCCCATCTATAGACAACACAAATCAAGATGGATCCCACTCAACAGAGATCCCATCCCCTTCACTCACCAGCACCTTTTGAGACAGCAAGTTGTGTGATGAGGTTATGGCTATTTCTGTCTGATAAGAAACACAACCCCAGAAAGTAGCACTAGCTTCTGTGTTATGTTTAGGAGGTTTCCTTACAAAATAATCCAGTAATATCAATTAACAAGTGTGTTTTGGAGCAAACAACAATCCTATTCTTGGTAGCAAAATTTCAGGCCTTTTTAATGTCTTTATTACTCTACGCTGTTACTCAAAATATTCCACAGGGCTTCTGGAGCCATTAGCATGTGTGACATGCATTCAGTAAGGTTATCAAGCTACTCTTATTTCGTGTATGTCAATTAGCTGCTGGAATTAACTACACTGGGGAGAAGCAGCAAGGGCAAAGGGAGAGAACCAGCTAAAGGCAAGCTTAGGACAACAGGAGAAAGTAGAGAGGGGAGAGAGAAAGGGATAAATGAGGGTTTAAGAAACACAAAACTGGAGAAAATGGGAAAGAAAAGAGCTTGAGGAACACAGATTTGTGTGTTCTTCTGCCTGAAGAATGATGCTTCTGTGAGAGACATGCTAAAAGGCTAAAACAAAGTAAAACCTGAGAGGAGAGGTTGAGGCACTTGAGGCATGACATTCCAAATGGAGAACCCAGCAGGTGGGGTTAGGAAAGCTGGAGGCTATCTGCAAAGATGTGTGCATCCTAAGGATTGGTAATGCAGTGTTGTGAGACAGGGAAGGCCCAATAGATTTTACCAGAGTTCCAAGGCAACAGCTGAGACAGTGACCTTCTGGACTGCAGGATTCATCACACTTTTAGGGTCCTCTTCACCATCAGAAAACCAGGAGCTTATTGCCATTTCATCTGCTTCTTGCTTGAACGTAGCAAGGCAATCTGAACTAAATTAACACAAAGTTGAATAAGAAGATCTATATGTTTGTATTAGCAAGAATAAGTTTCATGGGAGAATTCCTGGATTGATCTTCACTGGAGATCAATCATTTGATAAAGTGCTGCACTTCATTTATTCACTGCGGCAAGCGCAGGTGAGCTGCTATGCTGGACCCAACCAGACACTGCTGGGATTCAGCAGCCTGTCTCTGAGTGTGTCTGCCTTCTGATGGTTTGCAGAGGGAGGCAAGAAACGCCCTAATAGATGATGAGGGAATAACTTGCCGACAGAAAGTTTTTTCTGGATAACTCCAGACAGTCATTGATTGGCTTCTGCCCTGAGGCATTGCAGTTTATATCCCTAATATCTTTTTATATTGCCTAATAAAACTGTTGGCTGTTGCCATTACATGGGTAATGGACATTTATATAAAACTCTTTATGAGCTGTAGATGGAGATCATCCTCTTCACCACACACATGGAACCACATCTGGAGTAAAACAGAGTAGACTGGCACTATTAATAAGCCACAGTTACACTGAAGAGGAAGAATGGCTCCTCATCAAGTCAAGGCTGCATAAGAAATTTAGAAAGCCAGATTTTCCTTCTCCCAGAAGAGGTTAGACCAACACAGGTCCTTTCTGTGCTTAACTCTGGGCAGTTTGGTTTGCTGTTGTACATTGCCTTTAGAAAGAGAGAAAACAATGGCATTTCAAGAGTACTGTGAGGGAGCTCCTCTCCAAGGGTTACCTGCTGCAGTTTGAGGGGGACAGCATGTTCCAGCATCCACTGAATTAATCCAAATATGCTTCTTCAGTTAGATCTGATGTAGGAAAAGATGCCAGCTCAAACACCTTTGCCTTTAGTAATTTATTATTTTGTGTTCTTCATCACTTGAAATAATTTTCTGTGATTTTCTTTTAATTCTGCTTTTGCAGATCACAAGAAATTATTCCTCTAGGAATAAATAAAAGCCATTACTGAAACTAAAAGTGATAACTGATTGCCATGTCCTTTCACAGGGCCGTTATTTAAGAGACAAAGTGAAATGCAGCTGCAGAACCTATGAAATCCTTGGTCTTGTCAAGGGAAAGGACTGTCCGAAAGGGAATATCTAAAATATACTTTTAAAAAAGCAATTGAAGGAATGTTTGCAGAGTCTACAGAACACTTCAAGACTGTGAGAAGAGATCAATTTTTAGTTTGTTTGTTTTACACAGTATATAATACTTGATGCAAAAATCTATTTCAAAAAGAAATTGTAGTTTTTTTTTCCTCTCACTGCCTTTGTATACTTGATATTGTCCAGCACTCCTGTAAAGATTTCTGTCTTCAAAAGACAAAGATCAGTTAAAAGCAAATTAAAAAATTAATCTCCATAATCTCCCGAGGATAAATATTCCCTTCCTGTGGCAAATGGGGAAACTGAAAACAGAGCTCAAGTGTATTGCTGGGGGATTCCTGTACCTGAGCCTGTGTTAGAACAGTGGAGTCCTTGTCTTACAGGTTTTCTTCCTAAAAAGGTGGAGGGAGGTTGTACCTATATTATCAATTTCCCTGTCTTTCTTAAATGCATGCCATCATTATAACATATCTTACCCATTGGAGTTAATCGAATATAAAACATAAACTTTTGCAGAGGTATTAGAACTTTGCAAAAGAGCACTTACAGATATTGCAGGGTAACGTCAAAATTAACATGGAAGCAATTTAGTCCTTCAGTTTAAATGCCTTCAGCAAAGGATTAAGATTTTCCCATCACCACTCAAGCACTTCCTTACATATTCCCTGCTTATCATGCTCCCCTTAGTTACTGTGCTAGTTACCTTTTCAACATAAAATTGACGCTAGGAATATTTCCTTCCAGAGTTTCATCATTCAATTAGAAAAAGAAAGTGCCAGTGCTTTTATCAGTGTGTGGCTTCTGCTTTTCTCTAGATATTATCTACAATATCCAGATGACTTAATATTTGTGAAACTTCCCCCCCTTCCATGGCAAAGACTGGAATTAAATGCTGATTTGAGAAGGATTACGGGATGGGAAAGTCAGCGTTCATTAATTCAGCCCAATCAAGCCTAATGAAGGAGCCTTGCATATCAATGATGTGGATTAGAAATTAAATAGAATAAACTGAACATTTTCTTGCTAGTAGAAGTGATAATGCTGAAAAAGCTAAGGGAATTTTGTCTTGTAGCAAATAAGCTCCTCTCTTGCAGTGCCGCAGGTGAAAGGAAATTTGCCATTGAAAGATTAGAAGAGAGAGGTGGAGGTGAACAGCAAATGGAATCATAGCACCATAGAATCATGGAATAGTTGGGGTTGGAAAGGACCTTAAGATCATCAAGTTCCAACCCCACTGTCATGGGCAGGGACACCTCGCCCTAGACTGTGTCACTCAAGGCTATGTCCAACGCAGCCTTGAACACTACCAGGTATGCATCATTTGCCGCTTCTTTGGGCAGCCTGTTCCAGTGCCTCACCACCCTCACAGTAAAGAATTTCTTCCTTATATCTAACCTAAATTTCCCCTGTATAAGTTTGAACCCATTCCCCCTTGTCCTATCACTGTAGTCCCTGAAAAAGAGTCCCTCTCTGGAATCTCATCCAGACTGCAGGAGAAGTGGGGAAGCAGATTTGGAGTGAGACCTGACATCAGAGCTAGGACTACTTGTGCTGTACTGCTCACAAAATTCTACCCATTGAAGAAAAAAAGCCCAAGCAATTACATATAGCAGCTTGAGCACTCATTCAAGAGTCGATGGTGATGTTATCCAGTGTTGTCAGGCAGGCAGCCCTGACTTACGGTTTATCCCTGGGTATGGGATTGTGCAATACTAATACTAACATTGACTTGGGCTTATGAGGCCAGCGCTCAAAGCTGGGGCTGCCTCCATGCTACAGGTCAAGCTTCATATTTGGGCTGCTACCAAGGGGACTTGTGATCTTTCTCTTTGGCTGTGCTTGTTAAGATTGTTGAAGCAAGAGTGAGAGTAGCCATATGTGGATACTTCTTTCCCATTTCTCCCTCCCCAGGTGCTGTCCCAGCCTGCATGTCTCTCACAGTGTCAGATGTACTTCTTTCTCAGTCGTGCTGACACGAGCATGCGGCTCTCACAGTTCCCCACATCATCATCATCCTTTAGTCTGGCACTGGACTTCAGTGCAGAGCACATGGCATCCTTCCCTTGATGCTGGCTGGTGAGATGTACTGAAGGAGTACTGCTCTGTCATGCTGGTCTATCTCCAGGCAGTTAAACTTGCTATTTCTTTAACCTTACAAAACTGGGAGGCTACCACCAAGCTGTCTGTTGACCTTTGGTCCATGCTAACACCTGATACATGGCTGGAGGAAGGTGCTTGGCCTGGGATGAG
>JASSUY010004391.1:0-12668 GCA_032466535.1 Forpus xanthops
TAGTGATTTATGTTATACCTTAGTTACTAAACTGTTCTTATCTCAACCTGTGGGAGTTGCATTCTTTCGGTTCTTCTCTCCATTTCCCCCCCAAAGTGGGGAGGAATAAGGTGGGAGGAGTGAGTGAGCAGGCAGACTGATTTACAGCTTGAACCACGATGGGTCTCCCTCCACGCAGCTTTCTCTTCTCCAGGCTGAACAGCCCCAAATTTTTCATAAGCTAAACCAAAAGTTAAACCATTCTGTCATAAACTACTACAAAAACAAAACAAACTTTTTTAAATACAAACCATTCCTTTTTGCTTTTACCTGAACAGAGCACCTTTCATCTTCCAGCGAAAAAATGTAAGCTAACAGTAGGTACTATAATTTCCAAATTATAACTGCAGTTTTATTGCTAAAGCAAACATTTCTTGCACCACTGAAATATAAATCTCTCTGGTACTAGAAAAGAGCAAGTCTGACATAACACAATGCACAACAAATTAGTTTCTGATTAGGAAATCTCATTAAGACTAGGTTTAAATGTCCAATCTCATGACTGGTAGTCCAACTGGCCAGCTGCTTTTTGCAAAGTGCTCCATTCCATGGAACTGAAAAGCCAGTAGGGCTGCTCAACAGCTTTCAGAGATGTATGTACAGGAACAAAATGCACTGAAAGAAAAGGCTTAGGCCACGAGAAAGATCTAACTGACTGCGCTGAATTGGTTAAATTTTACATTTTGATACTCACTGTAATTTTTTAATCATTGTATTGTAATCCCATCATTATAATATTAAGGGAAAGCACCTGTGGGCTAAAATTAAGAAGTTAAGAGTTTGGTTTATGATTATATTGTTGAATTGGTGCATTATAATTGGTGCATTATTTCCTCTGAAAGCACTGAGCTGTTAAACACAGTAGCCAGTGGTATGAAGGAGTAATTCTTGTTCCCTGCTGTCAGAGATCATGATTTTATGCTTATTTTTTCCTTTCTACAAAATTGACAGATTTAGTGTTTATCAGGAAAAGTTTGGTTTTTGTTTTTTTTCTGACTTTTGTGTATAACTTGCTTTCTTGGAACTCAAAGCAGTGTAAGGAAACTACAGGTAGCAGTGTATACAGATACAAATTTCTTCATATTATCATTCTCATTTTTGTTGGCATGACATCAATCTTTAGCCCCCTCTGTTATTAATTTATAATAACAGGGGGACAAAAACTGTTTGCCATGTTCCTAATGCTGTCAGGCAATACCTGGGAAATTAACTGCAAACAGTGTTGTGATATATCACCTATAAGGGAACTTCTTCATAGCAGAGATCATCAAAGCACGCAGACCATTGTATTAATCTATATCTCATATGATGGCATTACACTAATTACAAAAGGCCCCATGGTACAGTGACATCTAGGACTGGTGTGCTCTGTCAGCTACCATAGCTACTGTATAAAAAGGTCTTTCTCAGAGACATCTCAAAACTGTGTACAACAAGACTAGATTGGGATTGCCATTATCAGGTTGTTCAGTTTACTGGATCTTCCTATCAAGTACCCCAAACATGTGAGGTAATACAGCTGAATTTTGATCTTTTGTAGTATAAGCAATAACATTAAGAGAATGGAAATGGGGCCAAGTCAAAAAGTGAGATACTTAATTTGCAAAGGTTGGGTCAACATGTTTTTTTGAGTCAAGCAGAATAGATATGCAACAATATTCATGTAAGAATAAATACAAATTTTATGCTGGATTTTAAGTGCCAGAATGCAAAGTAAAAAGAAAAAAAAATAAAGAGGAAAGGAACATTTGCACAGAAATTCATACAGAATGACACAGTTGTCAAGCTGGAATCATATAAATATTTCAGATGATTCAGCAGAATCAAGCCCTTAGCTACAAGCAGTGAAGCAGGTCAGATGATCTCAGGATGTTAAAATGTACTTCCATGGCAGCGTGAGAAAACAGATCAGCAAACCTATTTTACAGACAAGAGAGGCCAGAGACAGAGCTCTGGATCATGAAGCATTTTAATCCTTTAAGATACTGATTTCAATAACAACTAATCTAAAGTAAGGGGAGCACTTATGTAGAAGACTAGTATCTTCGTTGCATATCAAAATAAATGAAACACTCAATTTTGGGAAAATAAGCCAAAACATGAACAACACTGCAGCTCGCTCATTCAAGACCATTTTTCCTGCAGACCTTTCCAAATCTTTCTATTATGATGCCTTCCAGGTTCGTGCAGTTGACATATGGCTTTTGCACATCCTTACTTTTCATACTGAATATTTGCAGTGTTAACTAATCTTGGGCCAGTGATTGACCCGTGAGGAATCTCTCTAGTAACTGCTAGATAATTTTTCTCATTATAGAACTTACTATTTCTTCCTAAATAAGAACTGTTCTCGGGCAACATGACTTACCAGATTCTTCCCTTTTAGAATACCTATTGTACTAATACTAATCTTCCATGTTTAACAGTTTTGTGAGGGCATGAAAAGTTTACATTAAAGGAAGTTTATATTAAAGAATATTTTGGTGGACATCTTTTTCAAGGCATCTGTGTATTTCTTTTTTTTTTTTTTTTTTTTTTTAGAAAACCTATTTAATAGATTTTTACCCCAAAATGGAAGCCACAAGGCTAAATTCAGTCTTCAGTTTAGATATGCCTAGGGTTCATTTATGACTTCCATTAACTGCACAAAGTAATGTAATATAGCTCTGTCAGACATCTACAAGACCACATGGAGTTTTTACTTTGCCTGGATTGTCAAACATCCAGAAATGCTGGACTGACAGACAAAGTCTGAGCAGAAAAAAGGGACATAAAGCATATTTTACACACCATCTATGCTTGGCAAGCATCAACCTCTGTTAGATCCATGTCAAAACCAAACCCAGAAGATCTGTGGATTCAAATTTGTCCCCAAAAAATAACAAATATCACATACCATTGCCAATTCACAGAGGTGAAGTACCAGGTTCTGCCTCTCAGAATGAGGTTGAAAAATGCCTTGCAATATGTCTCAAGAACCAGATGGTAGTGCCAGAAAGGAGTGCAACTGGTAACATAGATATATCCACGTCTGTGCTCCTCAGCCCCTTGAAATAATTCTCAAAAGTAGGATAGGAAAAGCTCTACAGGCTGTTAGGAGACATTTGCATGCCACAGGCCCACAGTTTACTCTTCATACCACTTCATAGATTTAGCTCTGTCAGCAAGGGATCTCTCACTACCACCAAAATTTTAAAGATAAAATGCTATGTTAAAATCACTTTTCTAGCAGTCAGCTCTGAATGGGAGGATTCTTCTATTACTTGAAGCTTTGGGTACAGGTGATTAAGCTATTTTTGTTAAGGGTTTCAGCCAAAACACGTTTAACAGCAGGATATAGGTCTAACAAAATACATGATTCAGCTAAATGATTGCACTTTCAACCACTGTCTTAGCATGTTACTAAATATACATTTTTACAGCTTTAAAGTGTCTTGCTGCTTCAAAAAAAAAGTCTGACATCCTTCCTTCAGAACTGTAAAATATGTATTGAACCATTATCCCAAGTGTTTCCTACTTCTGTTTACTAATTAAACCTCTTGACAGTCTTGATTAGAAAATGTCACTTAGAACTCTTTGATCTGGTAATATAGCAATGACATATTTGACATGTTTTAAAATGCCAGAAGTTAAATGATGCTGCTTTTTTCTATAAAAAAGAAAAAAGAAGGCAAGCTTTACCATGCCAACTCAAGTTAATTTCATCTAATAAATTAGAGAAATATAAAATCTTTTTTGTTTTAAGAAGGATAGGTTAACAATCAACTATGGAAGAAATCTCACACCCAGCCTTTGTCATCTCACATTTATCCTTCATACCATATCTTCAGTCTGATCTTTTAAATACCAACTTCAAGTGTCTTTATGATTGTTTTTTTACTGTACTTCACTTTTATTGGTATTTTTCTTTATTGTATACTTTGCTTTGTTGTAATGATTTTCATGACTCATGGAAGTCAACCGCACTATAATTACCAGACATGCAACAGAGATCCCAATGTAAGCAGTTCTGCACTCAGTTATATATATGAGGTGGGAGGTTTTTTGCTTCTTTTTTGTTTTGAAGAGTAATTATAGTACTAGGTGACAGTATTGGTGAAAAAGTAACTTAGAACATGAAGACATGTCTAGAGATTTGTTTGTGTAAATACACTAAAATATATACTGGCAAATACTAGGAAAAGAGCTAAAGAAAATTCTATTTGTCAAAAGAGAATAAAAAAAATCTACAGCAATTAATAAAAAATAAAACCATAAATGACAACACAGGTAAGTTGCACTGTAAAGCAGTTCTTTAAAACCTTTTCAAAGATTTCACAGTAAAAGAGACTGTTCAGATCCACGTCCTGAACAAAAATGAATAAATACCCTTAATTGAACAAACATTTATTTAAAGTCCCTCCCTAAAATTTCATGTTGCTTACATGAACATTTTTATTATGGATGTTCCCAGGTCATTTGTCAATTTAATCGCAATAATACTTACTCCCCTCACAGAGATGTTGTAAGAATAGGCACGTTACAGATGGCAAGATATACAAGTATTATTATACAGGGGATGTACATACTGATTCAAGCTTGCTAGTAAAATTTATCAGAAATATAAAAAACGAAAACTGAGAGCTTTAGAATTTCACAGGAACAATAAAAGCATATGTGTAATACGTTAGGAGTCTTTTAATTAAGTTTTAAAGGCTTTCAAGTTCAAACTTCCATCTAGAAAGGCATGTTCATACATCTGTAGCAATTTCTAGGTACTGTTTGATTACAAAGGTTAGTTACCATCAGCGCACATACTCTAAACAGCTATTTAGAGCAGAAGCGGTAGTTGTTTGCTCAATAAACTAAACCATATGTCATGTTTTCTGCCTCAACAAAAAAGAATCTTGCAATGAAAACAAGAAGATCGCCTCTAGACAGGCTCCCACACCTAAGTTTCCAAGTGAGCCTTGCTTAGTCAATGAAAAACTTTAGGAAGAAGGGCGATGGCCATTAGTGTTAATCACCCCATTATGCCAATAACTCAACCCAGCAGTCTCAGGCTTTACATGATGTGTTTAAGCATATAAAAAATACAACCGACCCTGATCTGTTCACTTCTGTAGTGGTTTCTTTCCACCTTTACACACTGCTCACAGTACTCAGGCAAAAAATTGGTGTGTGATCTCATGGCAAGCCGGACGGAGAGTCTCATGTGACTAAGAACCATCCCCATTTTCTGCCCTCTTTCTCACCCCTATGTTAATTTTCAAGTGTGTCAGTTCACTGACCAACCTCCTGAACCTTTGGAGCAAACAGAAAACGGACAGAGTTGGGTCAATATGAGCAGGAGACAATAGCTGTCACAGACAGTATACCTCCAATTGTGGCTTTCGATTATGGTTTGTCACAGATTCATGCTGTAAGAACTCTTAAATGACCAAAAAAAGGAAGCGCTGATGTGCCATATTATATTCAAACCAGATCACTAGTATGTTTTCTGGCAGTTCTTTAGATAACTCAACATGGTCTGCAGACTTCATAAGTAAAGAATTAATATTTGGATTCACAACAATCCTGAAAGACGAAAGTTGTATCCACAATGTTGCAAACATTAGGTTGTTGCCCTGTGCCATACAGAAAACAAAATGGAAATAAAAATCTGACTGAAATAGCTAAGACAAATTTCTGATTTTTTTGTACAATAACCTATGTGCTAGTTTCTTGTATAAAATTCTAAATTTTCTCAACAGAAAAAAAAAAAATTAGTTTGATGCGGCCCAAAATGATTTCAAGCCAATTAAGTTTAAAACTTCCCCGCTGCCTAGAGAAATGTAAATTAAGGTCTATCCTCTCACGCTGAGGAGGCTCCCATGAAGGTCTTGCCATCGATATAGTGGCTGGCTGTGAGAGCAGAGCCACTCTGCTCCCGTCCCCAGGAACAAGGCGGTGACCAGCAATATCTAGTGCCTCTACCTCCTTGGTCCTCCAGCATCACAAGACCGGAGGATTTCACTAAAGGGTCTCTAGTGATAGCATCTATTTACCACTCTAAAAAACATTACCAAGGCAGTTTGGGCTGGGACTGTTCAGAGCATGAGGAAGCCATAAACCATTTACCTGGTTTTGCCATTGCACTGATTGGCCTAGATGTCAGTGCTGGGGAAAGATAGGGTTACAGAGCCAGATCCCCAGATACACACACAGGTAGCTAGCATAAGGTCTGCATGCACACTTACCAAGTTGGGAAGGCATTTTCATACTCCAAAGACGAAAAAATAATTTTTTAAAGTCATTGAGTGATCTCACTTATGCATATTATAACAAGGTACATTTTGATTGTTAACAAGAACCAATTTATTTTTGGTTTGGACTCTAACTTCAGAAAGTTTTGTGAAGTCTTTTTATTGATCACCAGGTCTGAAGTACAACCAAATTATTGTTTCTCACCTGCACGACAGACACAGAGGTAAAAGCCTGGTATGTTTATGAAATGGCAGAATAAGAAAGCGAGAGTGTTCCTCGCATTGCCCTCTATCATCCACTGTGTCTTATCGATTGGTCCCTGCCATAGGGACTCCAGGGTCCTCAGCAGTGTTTATGATATTTTACGCCACATTAACTGTTGAGATTATATGCTATGACAGATCTTTAAAAAAGTGTAGCCCTGAGCTCTAAAGTGTTCCAATTATGCCTTTAGCATAACAGTTGCCTACCAAGGGGCACAGCTCAGTGCCTTAGGAAAAGAAGCAGAGGAAGGGAGCCAATAATCTTCACATATGATGACCTCCCTCTACCCTCACCCAGCAGAAGCCTGTTATTGCTTTCCTTCACTGTAGCTTTTCATAATCCTTAACGTATGGCCTTTATTTTGATAGGCATGAAATTGCATCAAGGTCATTTTTAATAACTGTCAATAGCCCCAGAACAGCGGTCAGCTTTATTGACACCTTAGTTGAAGGGCTCAGAGAGCTGTAAGTAGTGCACAGACCCTGGTCGAGAAAGCTGATCCACTGGGAAACAGATTATTATTGATATTAGTAAATTAGTATTGATAGAAATTTGATGAGTATCGTGCATCTGGATCCCTCCACAATACACTAATGTCAGCAAAGACCACAGCTACCTCTGTTTCAGACAGGCAATTTATTTGCATTCTCTACATCTCTTTGTTCGAGGGTGGGAATAGCAGCAAAGGGGGGAAAGAGGAAAGCATTCAAGATGACAACTTGTTCTCGCAAATTTGGAAACTCAGAGAGATAATAACAAAGCAAAAATACAAACAGACTCTCTTAACCCTCAGTTACCTGAAACATGTTCTAACTCTGCATGAGGGACAATGGTTTCAATATTCTCCATGTAAGCTCAAGATGGTGAACATGTGAAACCAAATATAAGCTGCAAAACTTTTATCCTCCTCTTACTATTGCATTTAAATATATACATAGATACAGAAATTCTATCTGTTTTTAATTGTCACCTGTATTCAACAGCTATCATTCAACTACTTACAGCAGCTGAGGATCTTGCCTGACAACTCCATTTCTTTGATAACTTCATTGTAACATGTTCACTTAATTCCAAAGCAATGTTTCAGTTCCTTTCCTACTAATAACCAATATAGTTACTCTGAACACTCTACCCAGCTAAAGATATGAGCCCCTTCCACATCAGAAAGCAGTTTTCACAAAAACACACACCTTTTTTTTTTTTCAAAAATGGAAGTAGATTAATATCTACTATAATCAATAAAAAGTAAAACGATGCCAATATAAACATTACTTGTTCCACTAAGATTTTCCTTTATATCAGATACTGAAAGATTACAAATCATGTTAATATCATAAAATCAGATGCACTACTAAGCAGCCTAGTCTCAAGAAAAACCTGTAGGCAGATACTGCAATGGAATAAAATGGAAGATAAGCACACTTACGGAAGCAGGATCCAGTCTGTTCTCCATGCAGCCAGTAGCTGCTGTTACTAGAAACAAATCAGAAAATTTAAGACAAAAATCTGCCTTCTCATTGTTTGATAAATCTTCCCAACAGCATCAAGACACTCATAAATCAGTAATATTCAGAGCTCATTAATAGCATCATGAATTTTATTATCATTGCAGCAGAGGAGAGACACATAAAGCCTTGATTCTTGAGCTGACTAAAGCCAAGTTTGACTAGATTCCCTGTTAAACTCAGTCCAAAGCATTTTCTGCATACCAGTTAGTTCAGTATGTATATATAAAACATCTTTAGCTCTGCTAACCTTAGTGTCCAGTCGGAAAATATAAAGATGAAGACTCTCCTCAGTGATACCCAGCAAATCCTAGATCTCCCCAGAGCCTTCTCTTCTCCAGGCTGAACAAGCCCAACTCACTCAGCCTCCCTTCATAGGAGAGATGCTCCAGCCCCCTGGTCATCTTTGTGGCCTCCTCTGGACTTACTCCAACATCTCCATCTCCCTCTTGCAATGAGGGCCCCAGAGCTGAATGCAATATTCCAGGTGGGGCCTCACAAGAGCAGAACTGAGGGGAAGAATCACCTGTCACCAACAAAGATATTAAACAGCACTGATCCTTGGTGTTCTGCAATTTGGGCAGCATAGCTGAAGCTCTTGCCAGTGAAGACTAAGGCAAAAAAAGTCACTGAGTACCTCAACCTTCTCCATGTCCCAGTTAGCCAAGTCTCCCATTCTCTTCTGGAGGGAGGCCACATTTTCCATTGTCTTTCTCTATTCCTGGTGTCCCTGTAGAAGCTTTTCTTGTTAACCTTAATGTCCCTGACTAGATTAATTCTATCACAGCTTTAGCTTTCATAATCTTATCCCTGCCTACCCAGACAACTTCTTTATCTTCTTCCCAGGCTACCTGCACTTGCTTTCATGCTCTGTAGGCTCCTTCATGCTGGAGTTTGTTCAAAAGTGCTTTGTTCATCCACACAGGCTTCCTGGAATTCTTGCCTGACTTTGTCAAGATGCATCACTGCTGGGCTTTGGAGGAGGTGATCCTTGAATATAACCAGTTCAATTGGGCTTTATGCCATTGTACTCTCCCAAGCAGATTCCTCAAGAGGCCAAAGGCTGCTGTACTGAAAGTCCAGGGTAGCAAGCTTGCTGCAATGTAATGTTGCTCTAGATGCTCTCCAGAGGTCCCTTTCTACCTCAGATAATCTATGCTCTCTCCCCAAAAATTACTTTTCTCATCATCCAGTAGCTTTTCTATCCTACCCTCAATATAATAACAGCTAAGGTAAGTTTTTTTTTCTTCCAGTTCTCTAAACAGTATTAAACAGCTTCTCTAACTGCTCCTCCCAAGGAAGGTTATGCAAGCTTCACAAGGTAGAATAAATTCAGACCCAAAACTATTTATAAACAATTTACAGGTGGTCAAGATAACAAGATACCATTAAGGCAAAGTGCTGATTTTATAAAAATGTGGTTGCCTCGCTGAGAAGCGCACATACATTTTGACATATGCAGGAAAAAAAAACTACAGTGATGCTATGCAAAACTAGGTGCTCTTCTCCACAGTTAAAGAGATAAGATGAATTTGCTCATGATGAAGGTAAATGCAATTCAAACACTGTACAGGACCAACTGGAAGGTCATTATTTCCCAAGTACTCTCACTATATCACCTACATTTATTGCCTTACTCTGGAACAACATGCTCAACAATACTGCATGATTTGTGCGTCCATATGTGAGTAGGAAGCAGGTGGAAAAGGATAGCTTATTATTTTTTTTTCTTCTAAAGGAAGCTAATTAAGAACATTCTATTTCAAACATGGCTTGAGTTGGTTTTCTGTGTAAGTTCTTAAATGCTGAAAACAAGAAAAAGCTTTAGGAGTTTGGGGTTTTGTTTGTTTGGAGGATTTCTCACCTTTTTTATTTTACTATTATTTCAGATGAAGTCAAACTTACTTATAAGCAAAAGCATAAAAATACCTCATCATGTACATTTGACACTTCAGTACATTTTGCAGTATATCAGAGGTTACATATTTGATTTCAGAAAATTATAAACCACTTTACAAACACCCATGTGATGTGAATTATCTCAGGAATCAGCTATAGCTGATTTGGGTACATAGCCTGTTAAGACAACACTACTTTTCACATCTCCTGGAAGACAAATACTTATTTACATGCAGCATATTACTGTCTTTCTTAATTGTATGCTCTTTAGTGACAAAGATGACTACATTTTCTACTTTGCCTCCTTCTATATTTCTGTCTTCCCTTAGTAAGTTCTTAATGTCTGCCATAAATTAGATTCATATGTCTGAAAACTATATTCATGCTGTTAATGAGGATGACCTACCAGACAGCAGGAAACAAACGCTGCTAGCACACAAGCTGCAGAAGGTATAATATTATAGGCAGCCTTTCATTTTGAAAATTGCTTTTATATCACTTCAGCTTGTGAAAGCATTTTTGGGCTTGATACAAATAACATAACTATGCAATTAGGCACAGTGAGCAACATGAACATATTGCTTGTCTAAACAGACTAAGTCTTATAGACTTAGACTTATGGTGTCCCTGTCTATGGAAGGGAGGTTGGAACTATATGATCTTAAGGGGCTTTCCAACCTTGACTATTCTATGACTCTTTAAAACAGGACTTCAAACAAGGTGACTTTCCTCTCAGGTGAGCATTCTCACCACCAGGCTTTACAATCACCCTTAGTTACTTTTGCAATCCTTTGCCGAAGGTTATGGAGTCATGTACGTGCAATTATGAGCTTCAGATGAGAAGGCTGAGAGGTCATTACACTGGAGCACATTTACAGCACTGGGATGAGCAGTACCAGATGAAGTCTTGGCTGAGGAAGGTGATGTCCACTCCTGGGAAGTGGAGTTTTTGGCCAAAGGCTGCGTTTTCAGTCAGGACACCAAAACTGGAAAACAGTGTGTGTGTCTCATGGAAACTGAATGCTTTAACTTTTAGTCTAAAATGGCAAATGGCAGTTTGTCTAAATCACTCATACTGTGAACAGCATATAAATTTCCCTACAAAATTTAACCTGAAACTAAAACTGGAAAAAATTCTGTACAGAACTGTTTATTTCAGAATTTAAAAAGCAATAACAATTATTGTTCTTCAATATGAAATCACCAATTCATTTCTCAAAATATTTTCTTGTGTTTTTTTTTGTTTTGTTTTTTCTTTTAAACAAATAAACTAGCTAGGATTAAAAAAAAAAAAAAATGCCCAGTTTGTCATAAGATCCATCAACTTCATATTAAAAGTTCCACCTACAGCTTATTGCTGAGATGTGGCCATTTGAAAATATGCCAAATGACTTCTCAGCAAGCACTTTAAAAATATTGGAAATGCAGTGTGCTGGGACCATAGGCAAGACACAGAAATATTTATGAAGTGATACCATCTAGCAAGAGAGCAGAACCAGTGCTTGTGTACCACAACTGAACAAATATCCACAGGGAAGACAGGATAGGACACAAATAGATCAGCAGCTGTAGATTCGAGATCTACTCGGCAGAGTTTGAGCTTTATTTACTATGCTTTCACTGCATCCACTTTCTAGGTATAAGTGATGCTTAGCCATTTATTTCAAGTAGGAAAGATGGAAATCCTATAACATGCAACACTTATGAATTTGTAGAAAATGTGAAAACAAAACAAGGAGAATACTTGCTTTGCCATTGAAGGATGTAACAGAAGTGTGAAGGAAAAAAAAAAACAACCCTGAACTGTTAGCTGGAAACACCTCAATGGAATCCAAATCCAAGAAGCAAGCTTGAAATTAAATTTACCCATAACCACTGAAAAAAGGCCCTTGTAGCCTGAAATATTGAGTTAAATATGTCCTGAATACTATCCTAATGACCTACTAAACAATATAAAAAATTCACTCCTCCCACTGACTTATTTACAGCAACAGCTGTAAAGTCTGCAATAAGAAAAAAAATAAAATCCCACAAAATAAAAGTAGTAAAAGAATAGAACCTTCTCCAAGTGTATAGCCAGATGTGAAAAAGATTAGAAACAGAATTATGCAAACCAAACACAACACAAAACAGTGTTAATGATAACTATAAAAAAATCTAAGTATCATATAACCAGAGAATTATAGAATAATTAGGGTTGGAAAGGACCTTAAGATCATCTACTTCCAAACCCCCTGCCATGGGCAGGGACACCTCACACTAAACCTTGCTATCCAAGGTTCTGTCCAACCTGGCTTTGAACACCACCAGTGATGGAGCATTCACAGCTTCCTTGGGCAACACATTCCAGTGCCTCACCACCCTCACAATAATGAACTTCCTCCTTATATCCAATCTAAACTTCCCCTGTGTAAGTTTTAACCCTTTACCCCTTGTACTATCACTACAGTCCCTCATGAAGAGTCCCTCCCCAGCATCCTTATAAGCCCCCTTCAGATACTGGAAGGCTGCTATGTGGTTTCCATGCAGCCTTCTCTTCTCCAGGCTGAATAGCCCCAACTTTTCCAGCCTGTCTTCACACAGGAGGTGCTCCAGTCCCCCGATCATCCTCGTGGCCCTCTTCTGGACTTGTTTCAACAGTTCCATGTCCTTCCCATGTTGAGGACACCAGAACTGCACACAATACTCCAAGCGAGGTCTCATGAGAGCAGAGTAGAGGGGCAGGATCACCTCCCT
>JASSUY010004391.1:12768-31899 GCA_032466535.1 Forpus xanthops
GCTGTGCCTGGGATTGCTCCCACCCAGGTGTAGGATCTTGCACTTGTCATGGTTAAACTTCATGAGGTTGGCATCAGGCCACCTCACAAGCTTGACAAGGTTCCTCTGGATGGTGTTCCTTCCCTCCAGTGTATCAATCAAACCACACAGTTTGGTGTCATTGAGAGCTTTGTGCTCTTAATTTGACCCTGTTAAATTTTACCAAACTCCCTGGCAAAGCATACCGGATAAAACATACTTTATTATAGACAGCAATCACATAAAAAAAAGACTTAGTTAATGACTTCAAATTTTGATATCCACAAAAAGCATTGATACTTACACTGTTTGTTACCAGTTACCTCCCTGGTTAAAACAACTGCCCAATCTCACTTAAGTCTTGCATAAGAGACTTCCTCTTCTTTGAGGAACACATTAAATAATATTACCCCATTCCAATTCACTCATTAATATATAGTTCATGTACCAGACACAAGAATGCATTTGTCCATACTACAGTCAATAATACACTGTAGCAAGATACAAGCAAGCGTCATTATAGTTAGCTTGATACCAGAAAATACAGTGCAACTTGCAGTACCTGCCCTTACAATAGGAGGTCTTGGCTTACATTGGGCCCTGTATGTTATTATAGGTCATAGCTTAACCAGAAACTTTACTCCTAGCTCAGTCAGATAATGTCAATCAGTGCTGGCTTTTTATACTGTAGACATACTACTAACCCAAATTTTTTGAAGAATGCAAGATTTTGAGAACAAATTTTCCAAAGGAAAATAAAATCCTAATATTGCTGGAGAAAAGAAAAACAAATAAGGTAAAGATCAAGCAGCAATATTTTAAGAATACTTTATCTCAGTTGTGAAGATACGGAAGTCTCAAAAGAAAAAACAGATTTCAGAGCACCAGACATTTAGAGGGAATCTTGTTGTTTGATAGCAGGAAACAAGTGTTTCAAGTGGCATGCTCTGAGTGACCACTTTAATGCACTGGGAGATCTCTGTAAGAGGCTCTGGTAATTACATGACCTTTGGTTCAAGCTTGAACATGCCCTTTTATTCCATCTGATAATCTCAGTTTCTCATTGTGGCTCCATTTTAGACCCAATAGCAATTTTCTGGTATTGCTTTTCAACCTCTCATAGATTTGGAATGGATGCTGAGCTGCACAGCAGAGAGATATCAACTTTTGGTAGGTGGGGCTCCCTTGTATTTATGAAACTTCTAGATTTCCACCATGACAGGAAGGCATAAGGGGAGTCAGTGAAATCACAACATGAAAAATCTCAGGCCAAGAGTATGCAGAACGGTAGCACTTCTGTAACCACAGAACAGATGCTTCAGAGACTGCCCTGTGGCTCTTGGCTGAAGAATCTGTGAAAACAGAAAGCCACTGAGCTGGAACTGCTTGATGGGAGCATATAATCCAGCAGGCAGAAGCACTGGAATGATATGCAAACTGTAGTACTGCAACCTAGATTACACTACCCAGGAGAAATTCACTGATGCTGAAAAAAAACAGGACATAAGAGAAGTGGAACATAATTTCCAAGGAACTAGAAGAAACCTGGGACAAGAGAGCACATGTGCTTTGAAACTCTTTGTCCTGGGTTCAGCAGTAGCAGTCATTTTTCTCCTTCTTTGCAGCTGTTGCAGCGCTGTGTTTTTGACTTTCAGCCTGGGAACAGCACTGATAACACCAGTGTGTTTAGTTGTTGCTCAGTAATGTTTACTCTGACCAAGGACTTTCTGAGTCTCATGCTCAGCCAGGGAGGAGGGGAAGCCTGGAGGAAGCAGAGAAAGAACACCTGACCCAGACTAGCCAAAGGGGTATTCCATACCACAGCACATCATGCCTACTATATAAACTGGGGGGGGGTGTTACTCTGAAGGCCCAGATCACTGCTCGGGTTGGGCTGGGGATCGGTTGGCAGATGATGAGCAGTTGTATTCTCTCCCCTTGTTATTCCCCTTATCATTATTACTATTATTGGTGGTAGCAGTAGAGGTTTTGTGTTATACTTCAGTTACTGGACTGTTCTTATCTCAACCTGTGGAAGTTACATACTTTTGATTAACCTCCCCATCCCTCCAGGACCAGGGGGAGGAAGAACTGGGGGAGTGAGTGAGTGACTGAATGGTTCTGTGCTACCAGCTGGGCTTAAACCATGACACTTGCAGGCTCATTCTCAGGTAGAAGGGTGATGGGAAAAAAGGAACAATATCACAGGTCAGAGAAGACATTTTTCTTGTCCCACCACATCCATACTGAAGGAGGTGCAATCAAAAATCAGAATTCTGGAGGACTTCAACACCTTCTCATGCGCCTTGTAAATATTATACCAGGAGCTTAGATAACATCAGGGAAAAATTCACCTGCTTTTGGGACAGGCATCAAAAGCTTTGTCTTAAAGGATTGAAAGTAGCTTACAGATACCTCATGAATAAGAGCAAGATAGATCTCTGGACAAATTCTGTTTTCCCAGATGACAACTTGATATTGAGATGACAAGCAAAGAGAAAAAAGCAGAAGTCTGAGCACTGTTTCAGAGACAAATTTCACCACTAACAAAAGTACAGGGTGCCAAAAAGAACTGTCATGGTTTAAGCTCCTCAAGCAGTTTGCCCCCTCACTCCCCCCTCTTTTTTCCCCCAGCCCCAGGGGGATGGGGAGGTGTCATGGGTTCAGCAGCAGCGGTCATTTTTCTCTTTTTTGTAGTAGCTGGTGCAGCACTGTGTTTTTGATTTGCGGCTTGGGAACAGCGCTGATAACACCAGTGTTTATAGTTATGACTTCAAATGTTTAGGCTGGACAAGAACTTTCTGGTCTTCATGCTCTGCCAGGGAGGAGGGGAAGCCAGGAGGAGTCAGAGACAGGACACCTGACCCAAACTGAACAAAGAGGTATTCCATACCACAGCACGTCATGCCCAGGATGTAGAAATGGAGAGCAGAGACCTGGAAGGGTGGTGGTGCAGCGGGGGTGTACACGGCGTGGCTGGGATTTGGTATGAGGTGACTGGGGGGGCACTGCATGGTCGGGCTTGATATCAGTTTAAGATTTGTTGTATTCTCTTACTTTATATTTCTCTTGTATTATTACTTGTGGTAGCAGTAGTGATTTGTGGTATACCTTAGTTACTAAACTGTTCTTATCTTAACCTGTGGGAGTTGCGTTCTTTCAATTCTCTTTCCCATCCCTCCAGGAGTGGGGGTAAGAGAGAGGGGGAAGTGAGTGAGAGAGCAAAACTGCATGGCTTAGAGGTTTAAACCATGACAGAAGGAGAATCTAAAGAATGTAACTCCCACAGGTTTAGATAAGAACAGTTTAGTAACTAAGGTATAACACAAACCACTACTGCTACCATCAATAATAATACAAGAGAAATACAAGGAAAGAATACAACAGCTCACCACCCAGCCCGGCCAAGCAGTGCACCCCCACACTTCTGGTCTCTGCTGTCCGTTTCTACATCCTGGACATGATGTGCTGTGGTATGGAATACCAATTTGGTCAGTTTGGGTCAGCTGTCTTATCTCCGCTTCCTCATGCCTTCCCCTCCTCCGTGGCAGAGCATGAGGCTCAGATAAAACATTACCAAGTAGTAACTGAAAACACTGGCATTATCAGCACTGCTCCCAGGCCCAAATTAAAAACCACAGCACTGCACCAGCTACCAAGAAGGATAAAAATGACTGCTGCTACTGCTGAACCCATGACAATATTATATAGCTATTTAACCAGTTGCTATGACACATACGCCCTTTTTCACTAACCATCGCTCTGAGGGGTTTGGAAAGGACTCCAGTGGTTTGGATAATAAGCCAAGGATAGAGACAAAGTTTAATTATGTAAAGATACCACATACTATGGTAGTTCTGGCCAAGCTGATGATAATGAAGAGTCCAAATTTACAGTTCAGTAAAAGTGATCAGCAACAGAAAAGTTACACTTTTGTGTAGGAAGGGAACTTTGCCTTAGCATCTTTCACATTCAAACGTGCATATAGAAGTGGCTACCCAGAACCAATGTCATCTGAAGTGAATAATTAGCCTGAGCAACTTAAGTTTAGGGCTTTACCAGTGTGAACCAAACATAGCTGCTTACAGATTTTAATTCAAGTCCACAGTAATACACCTATTGAAGGTGTATTATTGAAGGTGTATTATTGAAGGTGTATTATTGAAGGTGTATTATTGAAGGTGTATTCCCTATATGCAGACATCTTCAAAAGTAGCATTTTTTAAAGAATATTTTCAAAGGCTTTTATTGCATTTTCTCTACAATAGATTGAAATAAAACATGATGGCACAATATTTATACAATTATTTATGGTAGAAATAGCTGCACAAAATTAATCATATAATTGTTCAGCTTGCATCACAGAAGTTGACATTCTTGATTTGTAAACAGCCCACACTTGCAGTGAAGAGGTATATTCCTGTGTATGAGTCTCCAACCATAAGCAGCTATCAGGTAACTATTAAAATTAAAAGCAATTAAGATCTTAAATAGGCAGTCATGTCAAGCATTGCCATAAACTGAAACAGAACAAAAAAGCTCCACTCTTATTCATTAGGTATTTGTCACAATGTATACGCTGCATGCTTTTGTTTGAATAGAAAAGCAATTATGTTTTAATACACTTATATTCTACTCATCACCTCATCATCCTAGGATAATGAGTCATTAGAAAAAAGAATATTATATACAGCAATACAGCTTATTGTTCTGTGCAAATTATTATTGCATCAGCTGAGCATAAGCACCTGACAGTTAGGAAAGCTTAGTTGTCAGCAGTTTCTGTTTGTGCTTGTACTATCCATGCAAGCCTCCAAAAAGCTTTTTCTTCATCTAGCCCTGTTTTTTGCTATTACTGAACCTAAAGTTCATAACCCCTGCATCAGATATAGGCACAGAGGACACAGTTTGATGACATGGCAAAAAAATAAAAGCAAAAATCTCTGTACAGCTGCCATGTGACTGGCTCCCATGGGGCACAGATGCATTTGAAGCAAGTCCAGATCGTACAATTACTATGACTACAGGAGAGTAACTTATTTAATACAGCAAACAGTGATTATAAAGTAAACAAATCATAGACTCATAAAATTGTTAGGGTTGGAAAGGACCTTAAGATCATCTACTTCCAACCCCCCCTGCCATGGGCAGAGACACCTCACACTAAACCATGCCACCCAAGGTTCTGTCCAGCCTGGCCTTGAACACCACCAGTGATGGAGCATTCACAGCTTCCTTGGGCAACCCATTCCAGTGCCTCACCACCCTTACACTAAAGAACTTCCTCCTTATATCCAATCTAAATTTCCCATTTAACTTTGAACCTGTTACCCCTTGTCCTATCACTACAGTCCATAATAAATAAATAAATAAAGAGTATAATATTAATTTTCATATAAATCAATATCATCAAATTGCTGGAGTACATATTCAAGGCAGATAGGCTGCAGACATCATTGGTTTTAAATGAGGAGAATCAGAGTTCAGGCTGCTTTCTGCAGATAACCCAACTATCCTTAAACCAATGCAAAGATAAAAATCATGCTTCCACATCCATAAAGCTAGTATATCAGCTCTGAAAAGAGAGCTATGAAAAACAACAGTAGCCAAGGTGAAATGTTAGGCAAGGTTAACTATCTGTCTTTAAACAGAATATGCTATGTCCTTGTCCTCACCTACTGCAAGGTGTCAGGAGCATGACCCTAGCAGAGACCTCACACAGTCTGGGAAGATTGCAGTAGTCATGCCCACTAGAAGTGAATCTTCCTCCTGCAATGTCTAGACTGGTGCTAACTATTAACTCTGCTGGAGCCATTACCCCAAAGCTATAAACAGCATAAACAAAGACAGATAATTGGTTAAGAATGTTGAGAGGCTATATTTTTACTGCCAAAACAAATGGCTCTTTAAAGTAGGACTCTACCATTCCTTATTATATTACGGTATTTAAAGAAAGTCTAAAAATAAATTGGTGTTTCACAGGTAATAAAGATAGAAGGCCAAAATCCTGCCCTGTAATAACTGCTATTTAGAAAAGTCATAAAAGCAACTTGCACCATAATGTCTCTCTGTTAATCTTACAAATAAAATCTTTTTAAACTAATAGAAAAAATAATTGTTATTAATGTTAATTTGTTCAGTTTTCTTCTTGGACAAAATTTCTACACACTTCGAACATCCAAAACTGAATTTCCTCATTATAGTATTTTTTCTTACATCACTGAATCATTGTACTCAATCCACATCAAAATATGTACATACTTGTGGGAGAGCAATTAATTGCTTCCTAGCTTACAGTGATAGGGGCAAGCTATTAATTCTCAAGCATATAGCACAAATTTAGAGCTTATAGCTACTACATTTTTATCATGTTAGAATCTTAGTTCTAGGCTGCATTATTTCTAATGTAGTCTATTAGATATGTATAGAATTAGGTCTTGGTAATCTTTGGGTTTGTTTTTTTTTGTGTTTGTTTTTTTTTCTAAATAGTAGACTTTACCACAAGTTAACAACATATACAGAGAAAGTATCTGAAAGTCTTTCACACAGTTAAAAGGTAAGCAGAAACAAGTGATAAATAACTGCATATATGCAGTACTAGGGTTAACCTCAAAAATCAAAGCTTTTGTTGCAAAGTTAAAGGCACAGTATACCATCAGTCTTTCATAAACACTTTTATGATACCTTTGTGAATCCTAATGCACTATTACTGGAGTTTCTGGTAAAGGTTTACATTACGGTATGTTTACAGAAACACTATTTTAAAGGTTTTACAGTAAAAGATGGTATCAAGATATCCCTTCTGATAAGAAGCAGAAATAAACTGAAGCAGAAATAGATTTATGCTAAACAAAGCCTTTTGGATTCTAAATATTATGATGCTCAGCATATGCTTCCTATACAAGTCTATTTGATTGCTGATTTACTAATGATAATATTGACATACTGTTAATAGAAATATGCAGCGCAGGCTTGCTAATCATGATGAGCATACACTGCAAATCCATTTGATTGTTAAAATTCCTAATGATGATATCGATGAAATATTGACATGCTGTTGAGAAAAAAAATCCAGCATGCAGTGAATGGTTAAATGAGGTAGGGTACATCAGATCTTTTTGATTGTTACATCTCTAAAAATTACTCTAGAGCATTTTCAAGGAAATAAAAAGAAAAAAAAAAAAGGTAAAACCATGCAACAAATGCTCTTCTAAATATCCTTTACTAATACTTTTCAAGCAGCAGATGTACTTTTCCTTTTTTCTGAAAACATCACATATATAATTAAAAAAAAAAAAAATCAAGATTTTTTGAGTAGCATGCTGATAAAGAATATTAAATGAATACAGTACTTTAACAGGTTTTGCACCATTTTTCACAGGAGAAATATTCAAAATGAAGGTTTTTTTTTTGTTGGATTTTTTTTTGAAAGGTTGTTTTATTAAATAAAACAATAGCACAGGCACTGCAATCTGGAGGCTATTAAGGAAATAGTAAATGCAGAGCAGTAAACACTTTTTTTTTTTGCATTTTGCTTTTTAAAATTATTATTTCATAAAAAAAAAAAAGTGCACATAATTATTGAAGTGGAATGCTTCGAACTTTTTCCTGAAAATTATCATAAGAGGAGAGCAACATTTTTTGGCAATAAACTTCATATCTTATTCTTGGTTTAGCAAATAAAATCTCATGCTTACTCACAACTTTTTTATTATTTCGTACTCTATTACTCCCCCTCATCCTTCCCCTCTAGAAAACGAACAAACAAAACAAAACAAAACAAACAAAAAAGAAAACAAAATAAAAGATCAAATTCACTAAAAACTTAGGATGGGGGCAGGGGAGAAGAGAAATCCAGCAGCACAGTCTGTGCTCCACAGCAGCAGAACTTGCTCTTCAGAGTACACAGTGAATTTCATCTCCGATACAAATTTTTGTTTCATCAACAATATAAGCGATTTAATACTGACTGAACTGATCCAAAACAGGCATTTTCAACTTCGGATGCACGTTTAATGGCTCTTTGTATCTCGGAGGATAGACTGCCATCTAGTGACCACAAAAACGTTGTCAAACCGAAACGAACCGACACCAGGGGAGAATTGGGAACTGTTTCGACTCCGGCTATTGTCCTCACACCCCGACCCTGCCTGCTCTCTTGGCCCAGGGAAGCTCGATGTCTACCCTAAGAGGTCGTCCAGATCTTCTGCAGAAAGGTAGGAGTACTGCTCACAGCCTATCCCAGAAGTAGTTTTCAAAGAAGCCCATATGACCTCCCTTCTTGACCAATACATACTATTCACTGAAGAAATTGTTTTCTCCAGAAAAAAAGAGAGTTCAAAACATTCTATAAAAGACTATAGAGTACGTTCTCATATAGGAGTTGTAGAACTGCTTCAGACTATTTTATTATTCCTGATACTGTCACTTTAACATTCCGCCTTTTTCACCACTGAAACCTGTAATACAACAGAATCCATAATGCTATCATTTATTAGTCCACAATGACAGCAAAGAACAGACAAAAGCTGAATCAACAGTAACAAACTCCTAGCAAAGAGAATCATAATCATATGCGTAAGAACAAAAGGGAAAATAGGAAAAGCAATCCACACATATTTGTACAAGTGTTTGGATAAGCAATTAGCACATGTGAAAACATTTTAAGAGACAATGGTACCTCACCCCAATCCTTCAGACCTGTACAGCAGTAGGAATGTGGAAGTTGACACATTCTGCATTGCCAGTTTTCCTATGCATTGCCACAAGCAACAAGTGGACACAGGAGGAGAGAACTGACAGACTAGGCAGGGGAAAAAAACTATTTTGTATAATCAAAGTAGTCACTGCCACTTCTACTGTTTCCCTGAAGGAATTAGATAACATGCAGGAAAAGCATACTGAGAAAAAAATGTTTCTGCTGCATACCAACCTGAACAACTGGACAAGGCAAACACATAATGTTCTATTGGAGATACTTAAGCTAAATGGCTGAAGCTGCTTTCAGAGGTCAATAAATTATAAGAACTTGAAAACTTGAATGTGGCCTTGGAAGAGGTGCAAATTAGAACTTGGTGTTTATTTTTTATTTTTAGGCTAACTTCCTGTTCCTCTGGAATATGAGGTTGAGGTGTTCTCCACAGGGATAAATTTGCAAAACAATTTGCCTGAAGAAAATTCTGAAATGCAGGTTGTAAGACTGATGAAAAAGGAGGGCAAGCATGGAGGGCGAGGTTATGAGCAAGTCAGAGATTCATACATGTGGTTAGAAAGCAGCTTCCATGACATCCTGAGTGACAGAACTCCTCATCTTGCAGAAAGGTTAAACGCGCTATATTTGTGTACCGTATGATGCACCTAGTTCTGGTGCCTTGTACTGTTCCTAATCTTGCACTTCAGCTCCAAATGTTAGCTGTTCGTGCAGTCAGAGAGTTGGGTCTACCTAGAACAAAATGCAGAATTATACCATCTCAGCCAGTCCAAAAAAAACCCAATAGCTTTTTGTTGGCATGCCAACAGTGTAATATGTAAGTATTTAGATCTGGAGTTGCCAATTGTCCCGTTCCTTAATTTAGGGGAAATATAGTTCCTTTTTTTTACTATCACCAAATAGGTAAATGACCATAGATAAGCGTTTAAAGGCCAGTCCTAACTATATGCTGTATTTGTTCATCAGATTTATCATTACAATTACATTCTGCAATATTCATGACAATTCTACCTCTGCTTTTAAAGATTATTTTCCACACTGAAAATATCTAATATTTTTTACTTTAAAATTAACCTGAATAACAATTTCAACACACAGTTGGTTTTGGTCAACTCAATTTTTACAGGAATAAAGATCATAAGACTTGTGAAAAATATTTATTAATACTTGAGCACTGAAATAAAGTCTCTTAAGATTCACTTTATTCCATAACTCACTTAGCCAAGTTGAATACATTAATGACAGACACAATCCTACAAGAAAGAAGGCTTCAATCTGCGAGTAAGAAACACACTAGTAGAACAAGAAGCAAAATGGATATATAATAGCTTACAAATTAGTGAACTGTGGTTAACATATTTTCAGGAAGAAAAAGGCATTAGCTAAAGTTTAGTTTACACACTTAATTTGTGGTTACAGATGTCATTCCATAGAGGATTAAAAAGGGAATAAAGCAAGGGTGGAGTGAGTGGTATTTAAATCAGACAATTAAGGAGGAGTTGCCAATACAACCTTCATTAAAAAAGTCAAATATGATTTGATCAATTTTTTTCCACTCAATAAAGTCATCTCAATCAGTAGAAGAACTTTTAGTTTAAGTTTTGTAGCAAAGAGATTTTTGAGAACATTAACTTTTTAGTGTGAGAAATAAAGTTTTATTCTTTGCTAACATCATGCCTCAGCTCTTGTGCCAATTAAAAATCAGTTCTGTGAGTGCTTCTGAGAACATGAAGCCTGTGAGAAATTCCAACCCTCTAATTCAGAATTAAAAACAGTGAAGTATATAATTTCAATTTAAAATAACTACACAAGACCAATACCGCAACACCACCAGTCAGTGTAATGAGCAATGAGCACTGTTTCTTAGTTGCCAGTTAATGGAGAAACTTCTGTCTCAGCAGATGAAGGAGGAAGAAAACCTAAAGTTTTAAATCTTGGATAAAACAGCAAAGTTAGGAAGGAAGCGTGCTCAGACTTTACAATAATATTTCAGATCGGTGTACTCCTTATAAAGTCACAGATGGGAGAAAGTCCTGAGAAAGCTCAAGAAATAAAAATAGCATTAATGGGAAGCAAACGCATCCATACCCATGTAATATTTCAAATCTATGCAATTTCTTCTGGAAGAAAGATAGGTACCTTCCATTATACTGTCACATGCAGACTTACTGCCTTTTATGTTACATTCTGACAGAACCTACTTGCCACTAAGGTATCTTTCTCACATTATGAATCCCAAATATAAACCAGGAATAAGAAACAAAACCTGATAATAAAGCCAGCCTAGCATCAGAAAACGCCAGTGTCTGCTGATGCTGCAAAGGGAAGATTTGCCACCTTCTGCATCACCCTGAGCACCATTCCCCCTTCTGGCAGGGGCTGCCATGGATAGAAGAGCCAAGCAGAAACCTGCAAGGTTGTGAATACTTCCTTCCTTCCTGCATCCCTCTGACCTGCAGCTCCCACCCTCTTTATAGTCATCACAGGGCAGCTGATTTTGGGACAGGCAAGCAACACCCACTTAGCCTGGGAAGTGGATTTACTTTGTAGGAGAAGAAAGTTAAGGGCAGCTATAGCCAACAGACTTTATTTGGGCAACAATACTCCACAGTCCCAAGCAAAGCTCTACTGGATCAGAGACCACCTATGACCAGCATACATAGCAGAGATTCTATCTTCTGAAAGGGCAGAATCCCTTCATCTCACATTAGTTCTCATCAAGCCCAGCATCTAGCAGGAGCCCTACAGATAAATTAGGTTGAACAATATCTGGGATGTCAGACCAATCTTCAAGCAAGGATAAATGAAGACTTCAAAATGCTAAACTAACTCATTTTGACTAGTAGAGTGCATCCACAGAAAAACTTGCTTTAGGAAAATAAATTTTTCCTTTGCCAACCACCAGGTGAGATGATCAGAAATTGTACTGCAAACATGATTAAGAAAGAGATCGGAAAATTTCACAGAAAATTCACAGAAATTTTCTCAATTATTTCTGTGAAAGATCAAAGTATTTTGCTGCAGCTGTAAACTGGTTCAAAACAGTACAATAAGTAATTTACAGGTCTTTGGATAAAATAGTAAGTATGTCCAGAGCTGGTAAAAACTATAGAGACAATTCATAAACTACTAAATCTTGTCAAAATAAAACGTATTGCCAACTGCAAGTCAAAAAAATAAGAATAAAAATAGCAGAGGAAATTGATCTCCTTCAAATTTATTACAGAGGACAGGAGATGCAAGAGTTCCCAGAAAAACAAGTGTATTGTCATGCTTGCCATAACACCAACCATTTTCCAAGACAGTTGTTCTCAGCACAAATTGTGCAGAAATACAAACCAAAATACATCCATAAAGACACAGATGGAGGACAAAATTTTGATGATACAGATACAAATATCTTTTGTTGAGTTACTTAATAAGTTTGCCAGTTTGTAAAGCAGATTAGTTTTTGACATAAGCTGCAAGAACAGAAACAGAACTTCAAGGAGATGCTGTAGCAGAGTAGAAAGTAGCTATTGTGTCAGAAACTGTGTCCAGAGGAATAAAATTGTCTCCAGGTGAAAATAGCTGTCCCAAGGAGAAACTATTATGAATTGGAAAGACATTAGCCTAAACAGAAGCAAGAACCAGGGGAAAGTTTAACAAGCTTTATAAAGTGACCTTATGCTTCATGCTTTCTGCAAGGCACTCATGCTCTTCTCAGAGCTTTAACAATTACTCATTGTGAAGTGATTAATGGCTTGCCACCATTAAACTAAAAATAAAAATAATATTAAAAAAAAAAAGTAACAAAAAAAAAAATATACATGAGATAAAGACTCCACACAGGTACCTACAAATTTCAGATACACATAACTTAGGTAGGATTTTGCTCTTTACTTAGCATTGGATGTAAAGAAATACGAACTTCTATACATGGGTCAAATTCATCATGTAAGAAAGGAATCTGCAATAAAATAACAAATATCAAAGATAATCATGCTATTGCTACACTTAATTTTCTCTAGCAATATGTATTTTTGTAGACAAAAAACAACTAAGAGCACTATTACTAGATCACAGAAGAGGGTTATATTAGTTTATTACTTTTTTAGCTATTTCTATTCTAATTTACAATATACATCCCTAGTTGATAGATAAGGAGTTCAGGATTTCGGTCTCATGCTTCTGAAGTGTCTATGAACATGCTAGTCATGCAGCCTTACTCCAGTGGTCTAAGGACAAGCCCTAAGAGGGCTAGGGAGCTTTAACACCGCCAAGTCTGTTACAGCTAGAAACTGACATAAGAGCTTGGACTCTTCCTTATTCTATTGTCCTTTTAACCTCACCTGAACATCCTCCACTATAAATATAGCAAAGTCCAGGCTAGGCTTCTGGGAAGAGGAAGCTCTTTCTTATGCTGATGTGAGCTATGTAATGAGTCACAAGTCTCCAGCCAAGAAGGAACAGGAAAAGCAGAAAAAACAAACCACAATGTGCGGCATTCTCTGCTGGCCACAGTACCCAGCATTCCCAGTTTTTAACAACTACAGCAGCACATGATATTCCCTTAGGGCAGGCCCCTAGGTGAGGTCTGGACCAAATGAACATGAGCTTAAACTTAAATAACTGACCAAATGAATATGAGATTAAATGTAAATAAATTCAAACTTGGTGAGCAAGGCGCACTTCTTAGGTTAACAGAATGCCTATGAATAAGAGCAAGATCCTGCTTATCCATTTCTCCTGAAAAAGGGCAGGGTGCTGCACTTGCATCATAGCACCACTGACACACACAGGTCCCTCACACTCCCTCTATTACAGCTCTGTTGAAGACACCAAGTATTGGTTCAGTATCCTCATTTCCATCTTCCACAGCCTCACAACCAGACTTGGGATTCTGCCATCTTCCAACCAAACTGACATTGGGGAGTTCTGATTAATGATAAACAGTCAGATTTGGAGTACAGATATAAACGTAGTTTCAAACAAATCTATTGGTGATAGAGCAAAAATTGATTTTGACCTCCACAGCCTGAAGCAGAATAGCTTTATCCAAATGTCATTGATTGGCCTGGGAAATCAGGACCTCTGTCTTACAAATCTCTGCTGTTTTGAAGGGCACAATTCAAATAGCCACTGTACATTTCTTAACGGTTTCCAGCAGCGTCTAGGATTTGAACAAGCCATTTAACATAACTCAAGGAGGACTCGAGAAGCTAGCATCAAGAAAAAAAAAAAAGCATACTATTTTTTTCCACTTGTTCTTCTAGTACTTTACTGATAAAAATTAGCACCCTGGGCCTTCTAAAACTACATTTTCAGGTACAGTTAACCCTTAACTCCAGGCATACTAAATTCACAGCAGTGCCTAGTCAATTACCTTAAGTGCTCTTTTTCTTTGCTAATTATGAAATTTTACCTTCAATAATCATAACCCAAAGACTCTTAAAATTGATGATGAGCAATAGTTCAAGACTTGGCAGAAATTGCAGGTGTGATGGTTTTAGCAGCTATCTGTTAAATGCTGCTGCTGTGCCAATATATTGTAAAAATTTAGACATTTCAGTTAGCAGAGTCTGTCTCTCAAGGGAGTCAGCCCTTGACGTGCCAAATAAACCACCTCCTTCCCCCACAAATGCCAAATAATTGCATGTCAATTCTCATGTCGCTCTACATTTATGCAAAAATTATTGTGGATGTTTATTTAGGTATGTTACACTTGCACCAGTGTTATAGGCTAAGACTTGAGGAAAATGAGCTTCCTGACCTTTCTAGTGCATGGCAGATCTCTAACAGAAAATGGTTTTAGCTTATGTTAGAGCAGTTTTGCAGAAGATAATTTCTGTTCTATTACAGAGACAATTAACCACATTGTTTTGCATCTTGTTGTACACTTTTGACTTACAATTCTTATTTAAAGATCATTAGATTCTGCCACACTCTCCCAGGGGGCTGTTCTGGGTTTTTTTTCCCCAAGGTGCTAAATGTATAACATTGGTTAGTAAATTCAGTTATAGGAAAAAAAAAAAAAACCAAAACCAAGATCTTTCACTGTCAATGAAGGTTTGAGCGCCGATATTTTTCTCCTCCATAGTTTATCTTAAAAAGTTTGAAGACTAAACATAATAGATTTTCCCTCCATCTTTGGCTTTGATGCAACATCCATACAAGGCTACAGTGCAGGAAGTCACAGTCAAGTCATCAGTAGCCCAATGTGCAAGCACTGCATGTTTTTTTTGTGTCATTTCTTACCCCAGAAAGCCCTGGGATACACAGAAATAATTCAGAATCAAGATTGTTTTGAAAGTAGAACTTTCCCCCAAAGAATGAGGAGAAAGAACATTAAGAAACCAACCCAAACAAACAAACAAGAAATCTTTAGCCTAATAATCAATCTTCTGATTATTATCAATTTTTAGCATCAATTCTCATGACAAAATAGGTTAAATGTAATATGATCCTCACTAGATCAGGTCATTTGACAGTTTGCACATGGGATAACACAGGTAGAGAAGAAACTCCTGGAGAAGTTAGTTATGTATGCCTTTAAACATGTATTTATTGCCTTCTTCGTCATTTTGCATACTTTTTAAAATTAACTCTGCCAATTACAGTTGTGGCTTAACTTCACGCTGCATACTCTGGAAGGTGGTTTAGGGCATTGTGAAGGCACCAACAGCTAGTAAAACATTTCTTTAATAACACTGAATCACAGGTTATCTCAGGTGGTGGTGTTTTGGTTATTTTAAATAGACATGATGGTTTAACTGCAGCCAGCAACTAAGCATCACACAGCCACTGGCTCACATACACTTCAGTGGATTGAGGGAGAGAACTGGAAGAGTAAAAGTGAGAAAACTCATGGATTAAGATAAAAAAGCTTAATAGGGAATGTAAAAGCTGTGTGTACAGGCAAAGCAGAACAAAGAATTAATTCACAAGTTCTGCTCAGCAGGCAAGTGTTCAGCCATCTCTAAGAAAGGAGGGCTCCATCACATGTAATGGTTACTTGGTAAAACAACCACCACCACTCCACACACTGCAAAACTACGTAACAGTTCCTGTGGTATCCCAGTGTCACTTCTGTCCATTTTGAAATATTTCCAAACACTAGTAGTTGGAAGAGCCTTTTGCAGGGTGCCAAAGCACATTATTTCCAAGTATAAAGTTAAAAAGCATTTGTCACTTTAAAAGTAACAAAATGTGATTTACTGCTTCAAAGTGTTGGTTTTTATGTGTTCATTAGAACAACCATTCGGTAGCTTTCTGTTGAGTATTCATAAAATCCTGCCTGCTAGATAATTATATTGCATTAATATGGTATGAATAAATGAAAGCAGTAATTATGGGTTTATTCTCTATTTTGCAATTTACAGTTTGGTTTGCTTCAATGGCAGAATATTTTTATGTCTTTAACAATACCACATGGTAATTTGTTTTAGGACTTTTCAGAACATAGAGAACCCCATCCAGAGTACTTGGATGAATAGCATAAAGAACATACAGATTAAATCATTATCTTTTCTTTCTCTCAGGCTCTCACTGATCCTCAGTAATTGCATAAGATGGCAGGAAAAATTTTCTATTTTTGTGAGGTTCAAGTCTGATGCTTAAATATCCTTTTTTATCTAAAATTTCCACCTTTCTATCACCATGCATATACTATACCACGCCATCAGTTCTGAAGCCCCCAAGGAAACTGATGATGATTACTACTGAAGAAATAGTTCAAAATAGTCTGCTGTATCAAGACTACTTGATTCTGCAGCACACAACTTACAACAGATGTTGCAATACATATTAATATATATTTCTTTTTCCAGAAATCAACTTTCCATTGCATTACAACTGCAATTAGTACTGGCCCACAAGAAAATTCAGGCAGACTACAGCTCAGACAAGTGCAAGCTTTCTTCTATCTAAAAGTTTGAGTAGAATTCTCAGTGTGTGGCTTTCTCATTGCTTTGGCCTTTTCTATCACATCTTGTTATTTATCTTTCAGTTACAACTGCACAGCTTGCCAGCAATGTCAAGGTTTACTCCAAGATAGCTATAAAAAGGGGATGTACATAACACATCCACCAGTAGACAGGATTCCCCTCTCCAGGAATCCCAAATGACCATAACTCCTATAAGCATGTATGTCAACCTCATGGGGCACTGACTGACAAGGTTTCCAGATCACCTCACTACCATTAAGCAAATATTTCCAGAGACTCTCAAATATGGTGATCCTGGTTTCAATAACAGACAAAAATATTCCCCTTGCACATAGCAAGTCCTTGGCACTTCAGAGAGTCTTCACTATGACTCTTCACAGTCCCCTCACCAGAAGTGCAAGGGAAGCACAGGAACTGGATAAAAGTCTTCACATAGGTGCAAGGTAGAACTAGCTATCAATCAAGAACACATCTAACCACCATAGTCTGCTTGTGCTTGTGCTTTCACGGTATTTTTACTTGAGGTAGACAGACCCCCAGAAGCCAGCACAAGAAACTACGCAACAAGTATTGGGGGTAAAAGCAGCAAAGTTATCTCTAGAGGGATGTGATGAAGAACATTACTGCTTGTTACCTGGCATGCAGGTGGAGGCAGCTCTCTGAGAAGCATTGTTCAATAGGCATCGCAAATTTGCATAATCAAGGCCATCCAGCCAGCCCTTGTCACAAATTCTAAACTCTGTCCCTTAGATAAAGATTAAGATTTTTATATACGCTCCATTGCTGGCAGTGTTCAAGGCCAGGTTGGACATAGCCTTGGGTGGCATGGTTTAGTGGGAGGTGTCCCTGCCCATGGCAGGGGGATTGTAACTAGATGATCTTAAGGTCCTTTCCAACCCTAACTGTTCTATGATTCTATATCAACTTCAGAGAAGTTGTCTCTGCACAGGCATACAGGGAAAAGGAGATAGCTGTAAAATCGACTAAGACATCTATTCTTATATGCCTTAGCATATAAGAAACCAGGCAAATAAAAATTTTGTTCCTATGATATGAATGTCTTAGATGAAAAATATAGGGTCTTAAAAATCACTTCCTTTTCCACATTGTGTATGTATGCATAACATCAGAAAGAAGTTTCTACAAGAAGAGCACAGAATTGGGGCAAGCTTAGTTACAAAAGTTAAAGATCTGTAACAAAATTTTTGTTCAGTTATCATGCCAGTAAAGCCTGTAAAGTAAATTTATGGAAGGTAAATAGGCCAGAGAAGAATAGCAGATGTAAGTGCAGCATTAGCTTACGGGGGCCTTTCCAGAACTGTCATCACAAAGAACATTCCTTCTTTTAAAACAGAAAATTACTCTGAACATTTGACTCTAAGCTGTGCATTAACAATTTTTTTCCTTTCTTCTTTTAGAATAAAACCACTTTTCCAGTATTGACCAGAATATTGAAGTAAAGATACGAAATTAAAGAGACCAAAAAAAAAAAAACCTTTCAAATTGTTTTTTGTTAATAAATTGCCAATTGGTTAAGAGCAGATAAATGCTCTGTGGGATAGTTAGTACTCCAAATCTCGTATGTCTTAATATAAGAATTTCTCAAGAAAAAAAAGAAAATCACAAAAAAAAAAAATCACAAAACTTCTTTGAAAAAGGTGGATCCATAGACTCTAGTTTAGTCATGAAGCCCAGTATTAACGTTTCGTTTCCTCGTAATATTGTTCAGAAAAGACACAGAAAAACTTTTCCAAATAACTATAAGTAGATTAACATTCCTTTTACTCTATTAAAAGAAAAAAAAAAAAAAACTTTAAAATTATTTTTTTGACACATCACAAAAATTAGCTTTTTTCACAATGTACATTGCATGAAGCCCTATAGACATCACTATGCGAAACTTTACAGACTTGTTAGGTGTGGTGCACCACCCAATCTTCTAAGGATTGTACGTATGTGGAATGGTTCATTTACTAGTGGTTTACCGGAGGAGTTAATTTCATCCACAATCACATCATTTAGTTACATTCTAAACTGGGAGCTGGGAGATTTTTTCATGTATCCTTACTAATATTGCTCTATACTGTCCATTTTTATAATATCCAAAAGATGTTTCTCACAGATCTTGCTCATCTCTGCCAAAGGAAAAAAAGAAAAAAAAAAAAAAAACAAAAAAACCACCATGTCGCCACAAAATCTGTTTCTCAAGACCTAGGACAGTGTTCTGGGCAGTGGCGTGGGGCACAGGGTATGTTTCCAACCATCCAGTGGTTGCTTCCACCATGGTGAGCACATGGCGCTTACCTTAGTGGGTTGGTGGGAGTGCGATGTAGTCAACTTGCCAGGCCTCCCCATATTTGTACTTCAGCCACCGTCCTCCATACCAAAGAGGCTTTAAACATTTAGCTTGCTTAATTGCAGCACGTTTCACAGTCATGAATAACCTGGGCAATAGTGTCCATTTTTAAGTCCACCCCT
>JASSUY010004391.1:31999-36999 GCA_032466535.1 Forpus xanthops
TTTTATTTTGGTTGCCTTTTTTTTTTTTTTTTTTTTTTTAGTAGTCTTTAAGATGTGGCATCCTAAGAACATAATCTAATGTTTTGTTAGCGCAACATATTTATGCTTCTAGCTGATTTAGATTAACCGAATAGTTGCAAACACTTTATTGTTCTAAGGTTTATGAAAAGTTCACTCACAAAATAATGGTCTGTTATGCAGATACTTGTATATATATCCAAGTTTTTTCATAAAATCATAGGATGGTTTGGGTTGGATGGGTCTTTAAAAATCATCCATTTCCAAGCCCCCTGTTTGGACACCTTCCACTCAACGAGATTGTTCAAAGCCCCACTGAAACCTTCTTATCAGTATGTATTCAGTTACAGTAATATTAGCACACACATTTTTCCCCAGTTAAGATATAAAATTCTTCATCTTTGAGAAAAAGCAGAACTCCAAATTTGTATTTGTGTCTCCTGGTAGTCACACTGTCTAGTGGCAATTTCAGCCACTATAAATATAATTGGCCCTTAGAAGAATCAGGAAGATCATTTAGGAATTCTCTAGGAAAAAAAAACAAGGCATTCTGAGGCTGTCATTCTGATTTTAGGAGTGTTTCAATTATCATGTTTGTATGCATTTAAGATATCCATTTACTAAGCACAGGAAAGGCATTCTGTGGCATATCAGCGCATCATTAGCCAGTATTGCAGATTATGATATCAATTACATTTTTCACCATGAGTCAATAGGCATAGGTTTAAAGCCTGTAAATATCTGATAGTCATATAATTTGAAGTCAGTTACTGTGGTATGGAGAAACCAGAGGGGCTTGAAGCCTTTTCTGAAAAGTTTTTCCTGCTGAAACTTTCATGTCCTGGCAAAGCTGGAACAACAAGCACACACATGTTGATTTTGAAGTTATTTTCAGTATGAAGTTTTTGAGATACAGTACAGACTTTCTGATCAGAGAATTGCAAAGCAAAAATATGTAGGAATCTGAAACCTGGTCATTTCAATTTAGAATAAATTATTTCTGTACAAGCCTATTTTGCAAGAGTTTCAATGGTTTTGTTTTGCAGTCCGTAGTAAAAGCATACTTCAAAACCTCAAAACTTGCTGGAAAACTTCTGATATTCACCCTGTAAGTTGCCCAAGCCTACAGAAATTACTATAAATAATGTAAGGAATCAAATATATTTTTTTAAATTGCTTCTTTCTTTTCATACTTTCAGTAGATTTGAGTAAACCCTTTTTTTTTACACTTTCTAAACAGTGGTATTCACACATGCTTCAAGATATCAGTGCGGATCCACTATGTTCTATGCTATTTAAGCTAGTTATTTTAATGGGGCTTTTACTGAGGTAGAGTTAACTTTCTTCATAGTAGCTTTGAGCATTTTTAGTTATTCCATTGCATAAAGAGAACAGTTAGTCAAAACTTTAATACAATTTAAAATTCCAAAGAACTTTAAATCTCAAACTCATAATGCTATCAAATGTGCATGCCACTGGGAGCTCTTCAGAATTTAATCCTTAGGCATTCTGCAATTATAGTGAATTAAAATCTCTGTAGGAATGAAAGATAATTCAGAATCAAGTACAGAATATTCTAAGAGAGAATGACCAAACTTTTTTGCTGCATGTAATCGGGATCTAGACTGACTCTCACTAACTTCAGTATCTATCCAGACATATTTAATTAGCAAATACGTATATAGGTTTAATCACTTGAAAGGGATTTAACAGTAATACAAGACTTCTGGTAATTTGTTCATTGAAAGTCAACGCATTTTTAATATCACAAGAATCGCATGAAGCTCGTTTAATTTTTCACAGGCAGACTAACCCTTTTTTCTACAGCTTGAAGAATGTTGCTGGATGCAATCATCAAAACACCCAGATTAACATTTGAAATACTTTTTACTGTACTAATTCTTCTCAGTGGAATTACATAAATTTTGGGACTCCTGGAAAGATATTTTACATAAGCTTAAAAATCTAATATGCATTGTTGTATCTTGCTGTCTCAGAAAACAAAACAAAAAAAAAAAAAATCCCAACCAAAATTCACAGCTAGTTTGACTGCTATTAGTATAAAAATGTAATCTTTTAAACTACTTTTCTTACCTTCAAATAATGACATTTATCTGTCCAACTTATTCTCTAGATCTCTGAAAAATGTTAAGATGCAGAATCAGACAAATTAGGTAACTTTTCGAGACTACAATTTTTGGGGATTTCACTGCCAGGAAAGGGAACTGATAGCTTTGGGGATTGAGAGGGAGTCTTTCTTGTTTGCTTACTGTTTTTTCTTTTTTGTTCAGGTTTTTTTGGGCAGGGTGGAGGGTGTTTTGTTTTGGTTTTCTTTTTGTGGCTTGTTTCAGGTTTGTTTTTTTTTTGTTTCATTTTATATTAATTGACATTCTTTCATAGTCTTTGGGTTTATATCTTTTAGGTATTTGAGATGAATGGCTTCTTGCACCGTATTCCATTTAATAGTTCCTTATATTACAAAAAACTAGGTACACTGGTCTAAATTGCAGTGCTGACTACTGCACAGAATTATTTCTAGAACCATATTCAATTAGTTATGACTGACTGAAATCATTCAACTTCCACTTGATTTTGACAGAATTTCTAGTTTCTCAGTTTTCTATAATTTCTGCGAATTCACTAAATACAAAATACTGAAATGAATATAATGCTGAACATAGCATTAAGCAAATTTACTATGTATACCCTGCTTATATCAAATCCTTGTTTAAATTAATGTTGCAGTATTGACATTAGTCTAATTTTGTATGTTCTTTTTCATACACATTTAAGCATGGATGCCTGCATCCCTGAAAATGTACCCAGCTGAATATAAAATATTTAATTGAAATGTTGCTTTGAACAATGATTCATTTCAATATAGTTGTGAGAAAGCAGTGAGCAACATTGTAAGGGTTAAGGATATAGATCTTTCTCCAGTTGAGACACATTTTAGACAGATAAGTTGCATTAGTTGTTTCATTGAATACCCTACTGTGAACAGCAGTTCTTGACAACAGCACAGAGCCTGAATCCAGCTATGATAATGATGCCCCATTATCCTCCTTTCTAAGTAAAAGGAACTTTAGCAATAAGCATTCTTTGCAGGAAATGATGTCCACTAAACATTACTCAAGTATAAATATTAATCTATGTAGATTTATAGGATTCTGATAGATAACTTATTGAAACAAACTAGTAAAGTCTTTTAGAATTAGCAGCATGCTAATAAGGTTGTTTGGTTAACTATGAGTAACGGTTTCTATATATGTGTATGCATATAATATATGCAAATCTGTATATATAAACATGCTTATGTATACATTTTCAAGCACACAAATACATATCGCTTAGGAATTTGGGAGCTCAAACTTTAGTTGTTGTCTTTAACTGATTCAATTTAAATCAAAATATGCCTTGAAATATGGCAGAATTTATGCCTGTGGCACATATCAAATGTCCAGAGACTGACAACGGAGGACATTAACAGAAATTATTCACCATACTTATTATCATTCAAGACTACTGCAATTTAAATAATCCCTCAATAAGCAGAAAAAATGTCTATCAATATCAAATATTGATAGCCTCATGCACCATCTTACATTTTCACATGCAACTCCTGTTGAAAAGTATAAAAATTTTATGGCCGTTCTTCTGTTGAGAATGAGATATTGTATTACAAATTGCATTCTAATTTGAATCCAGTTGGCCAGATCTTCATCATGGGTAATGTTTTTTAATAATGATTTTCACTAATAGCATCCTACACTGACTGTATTGCCAAATTTTATTTACAGTGAGTTTTAATTGAGTTCAGTTCTGTCTATGCTATATTTATAGCTTAATGAATCTGCTCTGCTTTTTTTTTTTTTTTTCTTTCAAACTGAGGAAGTGATCATCAGTGGTATAACTCTCCACTTCTTTGTGTGGCGGTTTGCTCACTGACTTCATTGTAAACAGGATTATGGCTACCTTGCAATACATTTGTACCTTGTAGCAGGCAGCAGGATTTGGCAGATACAATAAACATTTATTACTTTTATTGTGATTGATTCTCACCACAGACACTCATTAACCTTCTTAGTTTAAGTTTTTTTTACATACATGTAACACGTTGCCCAGACTGCAGGCATATTTTCTAAAACCTCAGGGCAGATAGGACTTGACTATTCCTTACTTTTCTGTCACTTCCAATAGATCCTTCCTGATTCTTACTAGCCATTGGAAAATACTTTTTCTTTCCTGAGTGCTTGCACTGTTATCTCTCAAACTAAGATATGCAGATTCTGCAGAAATGCTGTGCTGGTTTCCAGATACTCTACAAGCCGCCTTGTGTTGGCAGCTTAAGCAATGCCAGGGATGACCTAGCAGGATAGCACAAGCACCACACCCCTTTGATATGGATATGCCATAAAACTAAACCTGACTTGGAAACCACACTTAACAAAAAACCAAGGCATGGCAAGTGACAATTTAAATATTTATATAGAGCATTCTAAATCAAACAGCACAATGATCAATCCTTTAAAAAGGACAGAAGTCAGGAAGAAAAAAGCCAAAACACAATATTTACTCTGCTTATGCTAAGATGAAATCTGAAATACCAGTATCCATCTCACTACATTTAGCACTCTTGAGAAAGATGTTTTTTTTGGCACAACCAAAGTCTCAGTGATAATGCACCTGGCCAAAATTAATTTTCTACATTACAGGCTTCTTGTGTAAGCTTATCACTTTAAATTATGTTCATCACTGTGGGAGAAAGACAGGCACTTCTAGACTCTCATCTTAAAATAGAAATCTAAAATATGCAAATTAATTCCATCCTTGTAAAGGTATGTGCTTTTCTTTTTTCCCACTGACTACAAAGGCATCCTCGAGTAATTGTTTCAGATGCATGTATCTGAATGGTAAACATTTCTGACAAATTAATTCTACACAACAAATCTGGAGGTCTAATGTCCCAGATTTATTTCAGT
>JASSUY010004391.1:41999-48447 GCA_032466535.1 Forpus xanthops
AGCCAGGTTGTACTACCATGCAATAGATTTGGCAAGCATGCTCTGTGTCTTGAAACTCCACACATTTACAATGCACCTGCAGACCAAGTGCACAGCATGTGTGCAATAAACCCAGCATGCCTACGGGTTGCTGGATTGAGTATGTTTGAGAATTCTAGCAACCAGATGGATCTACCACTAGGCCGTGCAAAAAACATAGGCTCAGTAACTCTGATCTTTGGTTTTAATGCACATGCACAGACCATATACAGTTGCATTTTCAGCAAGCCAACAAGCCTTTTCCTCTCTTCTCATGCTTGTACCAGAAGGCACACACATATACCCAGTACGAATATGAGCACAACCACCACTCTCCTAGAGGATTTCTCAACTCTGTACGCTATGCAAGTATACTTAGGATAACTGCAATATGGCTATCCAGTCCTAAAAATGGAACAGTGCTTTTTTTGTCAAGAAATGCATAAACAGAGAAAGCCAAGATGCAGAAGAAAAAAGAAATCCAAACACAACAAATCTGACTAAACTATTTCCTGCCAACTAGCAATAACAAAACATAATTGCTGCAGCAGAAAGCCATAGATGCTATATCTCAATTTTTTAAATTCTTATCCTAATACCTTTTTCAAATCTTGTGAATTGAAGGGGATGTAACTGTCAATACATTTGATAAACACTTGTTAAGTAGCAAGACATTACAGAAACACAAATTTAGACATACATCTTGCTGCAGAGACACCTTCCATCTACTACATTTGTGACACTCATACAATCCAACAGTCCCAAAATATCTTTCCATACTATACCTTCCTAATGATCACTTTCTGCCCATAGTAAGTTACTACTAGTCAAAGCAGGCCCTGGATGCAAGCAGCCATGCAGTGCCTTTGCAATACAGAAGATATCAACAAAGAAATCAATCTGAAGCTGCATACCTTCTTCATCCAGTGGTAAAGAGCTGAGACAAAAGAGTAAAGTCATTCCTCCCAGATTCATCTCTTCACATAAACTTCATTAGACTCACCATCAGGTAAGCATGGTCACAAGCCAGCCCTCATTTTCCAACAGCCTTTGCACCAGCTGATGAACATAATCTCTGCTTTCTCACACCTCACCTATGGCGTTCAAGGCTTTACTAGATTGTCTTCTCCTTGTAGAGGATTGTGTTGGATAAACTTTTCTGGTAACATTACATATCTGAGAAAGGCAAAGTCTCCTGAAAACCGTTGCATAGGACTTTCTGTGAAAGACTGTATGAAGTGCATGCGACAATAAATTGGCCATTTGTTTAAATTTATTCTTCTCATTTAAATATGAAAATATACATGGCACTAGAAAACAGACACTATTTAAAGACATGGCTTAAATAAACTTCCCACATGTAAAATGCTAAGATTGCATTTACAGGTTGACAGAATGTGGGGTTAACAGGTATGTACAGCTACTTCATTTTGCCAGCAGGAGATTTGATGGCTTTCAAGTAATAAATCATAAAAGCTTTCCTATTTCTAAACAAGATAAGGGAGTTGGAAATCAAATCAATTTAGGTTTCTATAAGCAGGTTCCAATCTTTCTAATCAGGGACAAGTATGCTGTCCTTGTCAAATCATCTCAACATGAACCAACTGAAAATTTATTATCTTATAAAGACCATCAATGTATTTTCCCAGCATCCTTTGAAGACTACACTGAAACAATGTCCACACCAGCTGCAATTTCACTTAAGAGAAGCAGGGTGGGAGGGAGAAACAAATGCACACACATAGCTGCTGTTTTATAAGTCAATCTATCACAAATGTTATTTAGTTTTATATTTAAACAGCAAAAATCATAAATGAAAAAATTAAGTTAGATTTGTGTACTTTATGTTCTATGTCTTTGCGTATTTATTACTGTGGGTTTGTTTTTTTTTTTTTTTCCTACAATGCTTTATAAATTACATCTCCCTCAACACAAATGTTGAATAGGCTGTGTGACTCCCTCTCCAGGGGCAGCTTCTGGGACAGCAGATTGTTCAGCATCTGGGGAAGTGGGTGGAGGGGAGCAAGCAGTGAGGGACACAAGGGGCTTCTTGTCAGAGAAGGATCAGCCTTGAGCTGAGATAGAATCATAGAATCAATTAGGTTGGAAAAGAACTTTAAGATCATCAGGATGAAGAGGACGGTCCAGGCAGCATGAAAAAGTCTAGCCATTTGAGCAAAGGCTGCTATGGGGCTCTTTCCTTTCCTCAGTGGCTGGTTAAGTGGTCCAACTCTTTCCCAGAAGTCGCCAAAACAATAGGTGGTATGGAGAAAGGGAAGGAAAGTAGGAGACCTATAGGTATGGAGTTTGTGGGAGTAAGTGTACACTTTCTATCACGTTCGCTCGATTCTTGCTCAACCTCAGTATATTAATGATTATTTTTCAAACCCTGAAATCTGCAGTTTATAGTTTTATCATGCTCAGGTACTGGGAAAAAAAAAATAAACTGTACACACAGATGAAAATAAATAAACCTAAATTTATAGCAGTTGTACCACTGGCATTATGATAAAAGTCCTGCTATCCAATCAGTGCTGGAGCAATAAGCCAGGTGTGTAGATGGGAACATCAGTTCTGCCTCCTAGGCGAACTGTACTAATTCACATTAGTGTCAAGGATACTCCAAACGAAGAGGATTGGGCCCATCTTGCAGCTGTGCTCAATTAACATTTTAATGCAAAGCTGAGGAGAAGCAGATAGGTAACAGGTGTGGCTCACCCTAATTAAATACCTCTACTCAATTTCATTATTTATTTCTTGTTATACAAAATGCCATAGTACATACTTTTCTGAAGCCATCATTTGAGAAGGAAGCCAAGGAAAGAAATTGCTAACAAACATATCAACTCTTACAAGGAAGCAAAAGCCCAGCAAAAAAGTTCCTAATGACATTTCATTTAATCAAAAGTTGTTTAAAGAAACAAAAAGGCCAAGGAAGTTGACATCTGTATAGTTTCAGAATATTACACATGTATTCCCCATCACATACCACAGTACACACAGATAACACTACTAAGCAAAACTACCACTACCATTAGAATAGCCATAAAGTAATGCTAAAAAGGATACACTGATGGCTTTCATACACTGGAAAATACCATAATGTTGGCAAAATGGACTTTAAAAAAAAAAATTAGTTAATAAATGTGAAGTTTTGACAAGAAGCACACAGTATTTTCAGCTGTATGATCCAAGATACCAGATGGCACAGATCCCAGCACAATATTTAAATGTAAAACATGGCAATTCTTCTGCATTAATGAACAGCTTTTTCCTGTAGTCTTTCTAATTCAAAATTTCTTGCTTTTTTTAAACTTTTTTGATAAAATAAATGACTTGCAATTTTTGATAAGTTTCTAACAGAATCAGTACTAGACAGAATGGCTATAACAACAATTATTTTTTTGTTGTTTAAAGACACCCTATTGCTAGTCTTCATGTGACAACTATCATATAAACTATGGAGTCATCACACAGATAAGCACAATGCGTTTGATAGCTTCTTCCTCAAAACACCTACCTCAGATGGAATAGTGTACTATTACTAAATCAAGAAATCTTTAGGTCTAAATGCTTATTTTGCATATTTAATAACAGTTGCTTTTACCTAATTTGCCCAATTCAATAAGACAGCATGCAAGTTTCAAAACAAGAAAAAAAAAGCCAACACCAACAAAATGCTGGTGCTACCAGACCTTATGTATCACCTTTTGCTCTGTAGACAGCAGCTGTACTGCAAATGCAGTCTTCCCACAACTGTCAGTATACTTGCTTACTTTTGTCATGGCTCAACCCCAGCCAGCAACTGAGCACCACACAGCCACTCACTTACTCACAGTGGGTTGGGGGAGAGAATTAGAAGAGAAAAAAACCCATGGGTTGAGATAAATAATAGGTAAACCAAATAATAGGTAAACCAAAAGCCACGTACACAAGCAAAGTAAAACCAAGGAATTCATTCACCACTTCCCATTGACAAGCAGATGTTCAGCCATCTCCAGGAAAGCAGGCCTCCATCACGCTACTTGGGAAGACAAAACACCATCACCCTGAACAACCCCCCCCGCCTTCCTTCTTCCCTCAGTTTTTTGCTGCTGAGCATGATGCCATTTGGTATGGAATATCCCAGTTGGGGTCAGCTGTCCTGGCTGTGTCCCCACCCAACTCCTTGTGCACCCCAAACCTACTCACTGGTGGGGTGATGTAAGAAACAGAAAAGGCCTTGACTCTGTGTGAGCACTGCTCAGCAATAACAAAAACATCCCTGTGTTATCAATGTTATTTCATCACAAATCCAAAACATAGCCCCGTAAGAGCTACTACAAAGCCAAAACCAGCACAACGTTCAATATAGTTACAGCCATTGACTACATGCAATTACACCAGTATGCGTCCTTAGAAAAACACATATCTTCCTCTTCTTATAATGAGAAGGATAAGAAAAAAACATTAACAGGAACCATGAACCATTGGTATAGATCAGCTGAGGTCCTGTGAGGTCTCCATTGTTGCCTGTCTTTATGAACCAATTAGATTGTTTTCTTTAATCCTACTTTTGAGCACAGGGATTAACATCCTTATATGACTCCACCTCTATCTCTGATGACTCTCTGGCTCTACCTTGCAATATTCAACAAATCAGAAGTGCTCAGAGAGCAGTGGAGGTGCAACTGAGACAGCATAAGAAAGTAATGCCTGTAATAGTGAGGGATCCTGTGCACACAAAAGTGTCAAACAGCCCTGCAAATTATCATTGAACCATAGAATCATTCAGGTTGAAAAAGACCTTCAAGATCCTTGACTCTAACCCTTAACCTGTTGCTGCCAAGTTCACCACTAACCAATATCCGCAAGTGTCACATCTGCATGTCTTTTAAACACCTCTATGTATGGTAATTCAACCACTTCTCTGGGCAGCCTCTTCCAATGCTTGACAACCCTTCTGGTGAAGAAAGTTTTCCCAATATCTAAGTTAAACCTCCCCTGGTGCAACTTGAGGCCATTTCCTCTTGTCCTATCCCTTGCTACAGAGCTTGATATAACAATGAGCAAATATAGTCCCAAATTAACAGTGAGAATTCAACAAGAACTCCAGGATGCTGGGATCCCTCAGGGACTGTGCAGATTGCCCGGTAAGAGTTAGTACTGGACAGCACCAATTCTTTTGTTCATCTAAGTCTCTAAGAAATCATGAGAGAAATATTGTGCAGGAAACAATGTTCTGGGGGTTCTGCCTATGCACAGTTTCTGTCCTGTAGGCAGCTATGCCAGTCTATACAGACTTCAGTTGAAACAGCATACACCCCTAACATGGATGCAATTATTAGTAAATTTTCTGTGCTTGAAGACAGTTCACTTTTTGTATCTTTTGAAATGTCATCGCTGTTGTGATTTTGATATGTATCATTAAAATTTTTATTTCATTATATCAATTTCCCTTCCCTTTAATTCCATCAAATTTCAATAAATCTGTTTTTAACATTATAGGAAGAGCTTGGTAGAAAAAAAAAATGCTTTATTAAATATGCATAACAAGTAATTACTTATTTTCTGCTTAACTGAACTATTGAGGAGCTCTCTTCCTCAAACTCAAACCCCTTCACAGAAACATGCTGGTTTTGAAAAACTTTCATCTGAGATGTTTCTTGTGTTAAAGATGAAATTACTGGTCAAAATGAAACACAAATTATTGGTTCATCATCAGTCATAAGGCAACAACTATTCCCTACACTCTGATAATTAGAGCAAAGAAGAAATTCAGATTTCAATGCCTCACATGAATATGCTACTCTGTGGCCTTTTAGCTCCCCATCCCTTTTTTTCTTTTTTTCTGTGCACAATAAAACCACTTCAGTGTTTCTGGGAAAACAATCCATTTTGTTGGACAAGAGCAGAGAGATTTCAATGGCTGGCTGGGAATGAGACAGCAAGTAAATCTGTCTGCTATGGTAACACAACATGAAAAATTCTCCTAGATTTGGTATACAAAGATTCATCAGTATGTTTTCATTCAGGAACTTCCTCTAGTTACTCTGTGAGCTTTCCCCTCCTTTTCTTTCAGTTTTATAGAAGATTATGCTAAATACTTATTACCATGAAAAAATAATTCAGATTTACAGAGAAATTATAGAACTACAGACAAACATTATCAATTCTCAATTTCATTAGCTTTAAGCTTAGCTAAATATTTTCTGCCAGCATTTTGTCTTCTGCAACTCATGACTGTCTAAGACACAACATTAAAAACTCTGTGTAAAGTCAGCTGATATTGTCTTCTACACTGTCATGGGTTCAGTAGCAGCAGTCATTTTTCTTTTAGTAGTATCTGGTGCAGCACTGTGTTTTGGATTTTTGGCTTGGGAACAGTGCTGATAACAACAGTGTTTATAGTTATGGCTTAGAATGTTTAGGCTGGCCAAGGACTTTCTGA
>JASSUY010004392.1:0-14549 GCA_032466535.1 Forpus xanthops
CCTGGCCGTCCTCCTGCACTTCCTTCGAGTTGGGATGCAACACTCCTGAGCTTGTAGTAGTTGATCCTTGAATATCAACCAACAGTCTTGGGTCCCACTGCCCTCTAGGGCTATATCCCATGGAACCTTGCTCAGCAGGCTCCTGAAGAGGCCAAAGTCTGCTCTCTTGAAGTTCAGAGCAGTGAGCTTGCTGCACACTCTTCTCACTGTCCTGAGGATCTCAAATTTGACCATCTTATGATCACTGAAATAAAGGCTGCCCTGGAGTGTCACATTTCCAACCAGCCCTTTTCTGTTGATGAAGATGAGGTCAAGCACGGTGCCTCTCCTTGTCAGCTCTTCTATTACTTGCAGAAGGAATTTGTCTTCCACACAATCAAGGAACCTCCTGGATTGCTTGTGCCAGGTCATACTGTCCCTCCAACAGATATCAGGGTGGTTGAAGTCCCCCATGAGAAAAAGGGCCTGCGAGCGTGAGGCTATTCCTATCTGTCTATAAAGTGCTTCACCCACAGGGTCCTCTTAATCAGCTGGTATTTAAGAGATCGCCACAATAATGTCTCCCATTGCTGTTCTCCTTTTAACCCTTACCCACAAACTCTCTATTGACTGCCTAACATGGAGATCAAATCCCCACCTTGTCAGTATGTGTAATTTCTCAGCACTTCATTCCCTCTCAGAAGGATTTACCTGGAGGCTCAACTTACCACAAAACTCAAAAGCAGCTCTGGGGAAATGTTTACTCTTCATGAAACAGAAAAAGAGAAAGTTCCCGCTGAGGTTTTACATGGGTGTTATTTTCCCCCTTGTGTAATGTATGCAGTTGAAATATTTTTTCTTTTTCCCTTGAAATAAAAGAGCTTCAAAGGCAGTTTAAATAAATAAATAAGCTTGATGAAGTGATAGAATTTTTCTGGAGGAGAGATCATCAGCAAATTCATTTTAGATTCTTTATATTTTTTTTCAAACTACAGCATCTTGTTTTATAAAAGCTGTTTGAAGTCTTTGAATTTGCCCCTTGGATCCATTTAAATCTGATTTCTAATCCTTTAGCCTCTGCAATCATATGAAACCTCTATTTTGGTATTACCATTTGAGTCCTAGGTATTTACTAAATGCTTAATGTATCATTACATATTTGCCATATAGTTGTGATTAAAATGTAGAGCCTTCAAAAGAGGTTGATAACAGTTTAAATTACTTTGGAGTAAATTAAGGTATTTAAAGGATTAGAAAAGTAGTAACAGATGTTAAGTGTGTATGGATTTCTTTTTAAGTTTTGTTGATTTTTAAACACCTGTAACAAACAATGAATACAGAAGGTGTTCTTGCTTGCTGTATTTGCAATTCCCAAACAATTACAAATCAGGTATCCCTGTCGTCATTCAGCAGGGTATTTCACCTCCAAACTCCACCATTCGAACTCTCTATGAAGTTGACTACTCTCTAGCAAGGCAGATACCAAGCCCATGTGATCCCAGACCCTGCGATCTGGACTGGGGAACCAAAAATGTGTTCTGCAGTGGGAGAATTTGTGTTCATTGTCCTTTAAATAAAAGCTCCAGGCATCAACTACCCCCAGCTGTGTTGCCTTTTTGCTACAGTGGGTGCAGTGAATGCCCTTTCCCAGAGCCATAGAGGGGGAAAAGAGGAGGGCGGTATGTGGAGAAACGACCAGCTCTCAGCTAGGATGGCACCAGGCCACCACTTGGGCACACTGCTGTATCTGGGGCCGGGCAATGCCAGCGAAGGAGCCATTAAAGACTAGATGTGATTTCATCTAAGAATTTGGTATGGATTACTCTCTTGTCAAATTAGTGGGGGGCTATCTCAAAAAGAGAGATCAGGGCTGAGCTGTTGGTTTATCTTGGAGATCTAAAATTTTAAAAGCACATACAAAAGCTTCCCCCACAGGTTTCATTTTATTCCTGTGAAGAAGTGGGTTTTCCAACACTGAGAGAGCTTCTCTCAGCCACACAAGAAAGTTCTTCTGGTTCAAGGACTCAGCTGAATAACAGTTATTATTACATCTTAGGGCAGCAACCATAATGTGAATGGTGCTACAGCAGAAGGACTGGGTGAATAGGCCTTATCCTAACATGACTGGAGTCTAAAAAGGCAAATAGAGATAGCAAGGGTACCTTGTTTAGAGCAAATGGTGACCAAGCATGTTTGCACAGACAAGTGGATTTTTCTCAGATGACCAGGTTAAAGATCCTGATGGGGCTGCTGCACCATTGAATACATTCCAAGATGAGAGGGGAGCAGATCTGAACTTGGAAATCAAGTTCTTGCCTGGCAGCAGCTGGGAAGGTGTAAGACCACACCTGAAATGGTGTGTTTATGCCAGGTGCTGTTTTACAAAATGAGCATCAGAGCAGGATAAACAGAGCAGAGAAGAGCAACAAGTATGAGAGGAGGCCTCAGGTGTTTCAGCAGGGAAGGGAGGCTAAGAGAACAGGCACTGCATTCGTTGGAAGAGAGGAGGCAGACAAAAAATGGCTGTGCAATGTGATACTGAGAAGTGGCAAAAAGCTAGATGCCAAGGATGCGAGAATAGAACAGAGAGGTGAAGTAAAAGAAGATAAGGTTTTCACAATGTTTCTGCACACTCTTTTCCTATAAGTAATTAGCATGAGGAACACAGTAACCCACAATCATCAGGCAGTCCTGGATGTATTTACAACACAGTGATTTGCTGCATTGGCAGGAGAATCTGCAAAGCCTCTTGAAAACCCCCTTTTTAAAATTCCCCCACCAAACTGGGGTTATATGGCAGAGATAAAATCAAAAATGCTCAGGCACAATATACATTTCAATTAGCAAGGCACTGAAGAAGTGACCAAAAGTTCTTCAATGCAACAGAAATAAAGGGAGTATATAATACCGATTAATAAAAGGCAAGTAGAACAAGTAAGTGATGAGGCAGAGCAGGCTGAAGTTCAACATGTAATATGGCCTTCTTCTCCCTTCCTCCCCAACCACTCCCCCCAGAAAAGACAAATTATGTATAGTTATTTATCAAAATCAGTTTTTAGGAGGACACGAACTCCAGCCAGGATTAACAAAACCAGATCACATTGCAGAATAATTCTGTCAGGTAAACAGCCAAGCTAAAGGGGACACAATTCATGCTACAGCACCGAAGAAGTGATTAGCTGTCAGCCATGAGGCAATACTGAGCTGCTTGCAAGTCAAGCTTTAGCACCTATGTTGGATATGATGGTGACACAGAGCTGAGATTTTGGACCCTTAAGCTGGGCTCTGATGTCTGCGCTGGGCAGACAATAAGGTGTGGAAGTGCTGATGTCATTTATTAGACCTAGGTCACTATTTTGGCTACTAAATTAATTTTCTAGGCCTATGGGATAGTCACACAAAAAAGTTACTCTGAGGGAGGAGAAAATGCAAACACAGAGTAAGTCAGCTGCACTGCAATAACTTCCAGTGCACTTGTTCTTACTGTGGGATGCATGCAGGAGAATTTCCTCCTCAACAGGTAAATGAGGGGTAAACAGCCAGCCTAAAGAGGGAGAATTTACTGCCAGGAGAGGAGCAATTAAAGCCAGTCAGTTTTGAGTCACATTCACACTTTAGTAGCAGGGAGTAATTAGTTCCCATATCCATATCCTTAGTGCTAGGATGCAGAGAAGTATTTCTAAGGACAGATTTTTCTCTTTTGTATTCCACAAGCTGTACTTCAGGACATGGACTGCCAAAAGAGCCGCATGGCTTAATTGGTCTCCCAAGGCTGTTTGCCTTCATTCTTTGATTATTGTCACAAGTTAGCATTTAACTGGTAACTCATGAGTTACTTGACCGGGGGCATCACGGCAGACTTGTTTCTGGCAGGAGGGAGTACAAGGTGTGAAAATACAGAGGAAATCTTCTGGAGAACCTTGAGTAAAATACCAGAAACACACTTTGAGTATGGAAAAATAAAAAATAAGCACTGACACCAGTTTCTAAGCCAAGTGATTTTGAAGTCAAGTCAAAACCAATAGACTTTGGACTGCATCCTAAGGAAGATGCATACAGTAGTGTGTTGGAGGACTTTTACAATGTATACTTTGGACAAATCAGCCTTGTCAAAGTCATATTTAAACAGCCTTTTCAGAGCTCTGTGATATTTACCCCCCACCCCCCAGGTCACTGTGATATTTCTGAAAACTAAGTAGTTGTGAGGCATCCTTGATAACCCTCTGTCAAAAACAGCCACCAAGAGCTTTTCCTAGTGGTAGGTAGTGGAACCATCAAGGTTCTTTGGAGCTTGTTTGTTGGAGCAGGACTTTCCTTCTTGCACCTTTTCTGGCCAGAAACACGCATCTAGTGATTGCAGCACCCTTCTACAAGAGGATGCAAGTAGGTGGTGGAGCAGAAAGACATGTCTTTGTTCAGGCAAAAGAGCATGCGGGAGCCTGGGGTGAGCCGAACGATGAGGTTCCCATGGCACCTGCTGGAGATCTGAGCTTGAAGGAGCTCAGGGGGAGCCAGGCACCTCTGTCCGAACAGAGCAACAGCTCCTCAGGCTTTGCCAGCATTGGCACCAGGCTCCTGGGAAGACACCCCAGTGTGAACTCCTTGCTCAGGCAGTGAATCTCATTCCTCCAGCTGTGGTGAACTGTGCCTTGTCCCCAGGTCATGCTCATACAGTACAGCCCCTTTCAGCCTCCCTCATGGTGCGTATTTCTTTCTTCTCACCCTGCTAATTAATGTCAATGGGAACTTTCTGTTGACTTCATATGATGAGGAAACAACCAGAAAAGTGCCTGTACTGGCTAGTATGGAACAATTTGGGAAGGTGCTATTTGCTAGAGTAATGCTCCCCAGGCGAGCTGTGGGCTTTCTATAGCCCCAACCAAATATTGTTATGATTCCCAAATATTACACCCTGTTCTAATTGGATTTTTCGATTGCTGCTCTCAGTTATCGTTTTGTAAACCAATACTGCCCATAGATTTAGGTAGAGTGGTAACAATGCCCTTTTGCATAAAGTGGAGAAAAAACCCTGAGCCAGCCCCTGATGATCTGCCTGGGTAGTTTGTTTTACTGGATTTTGTGATATTGAGATCATTTGGCAACTGTTGGCCTGTCAGATTGAGAGGTCACTCACCAGCCTCCATCAGAGATTTAAAAGCACTGCGAGGAAACTCCTTGTGTCAATTTGGCTCAATTTGCAAACTAATGAGTTAAGCCCTCCCAATGCGTTTAGGGTCAGCTCAGATCTATTTGGGAAATGTTAGACTGTTAGCATTTAAAGCCTCAGATGTGCCAAGCCCCATTTCCCCCTCCTGCTCCCCAGCCCTCCCCAGGTTGCTCCCTCCTTTAATTTCCCTGCAGATTTTAGAAAGGATGCATTAAATTAAAATCACTAGCTGTTTTGTGAGCAGTCTTTTGTGACCAGTAATGAATGTAATGAGTGAAAAAGGATAGAGAAAACAGGATGATTAAATGATGCTGGGCTGTTTTTCACCCAGCAGTTTGCGATGTGACACAAATGGACAATTGGGGCTTTTCTTTTCCCATTAATTCGTATCTGTGTTTGCACTTGTCACATAAAAAACAGACTATTTACTAAAACATGAGGTAGGTAGCAGATGCCACCTCCTATGGAGCTGAACCTGATTGACCTTATGTCTGATAGTACAGTTGTGCAATATTATTTTGGATTTTCTCGATGTTGGATGCAGCCCCAAGCACTATGGCAGTTAGAATTTACTCTCCTGTGCCCTTAGAAGAATTGGTATCCTGCCTTGTGTTTTATAGAAATACAGCAATCATTTTGAAATATTTTTTCTACCAGCACTGAAGTGTGGTCAGGATTCAGATATACCAGATTCCTTCCTACTGTTTTCTCACTCCCATGAACCCCACAAAGCAACCCACCGCATGGCAACAGACATAATTCAGTACCCCAACTAGAGTAAAGCCCATACAACTGTGTGTATACAATTTGAAAGTGAGGTGCTGCTGTGTATTGATGGGATTTGCTTAAGGATTTAATCAGAAGCGGATGTAGAGTTCTTGGGAAGCACGCTATGGTGCAGTCCTGCCTGAGTTCTTGGAGTTGAACACCATAATGGCTAAACAAAACTGTCAAATTGAGTCTATGGGAGCAAGGGCATGCTCCATCCAGTGTTTCACTAAATGTTGTCCTGGGTTCAGCAGTTGCGGTCATTTTTCTCCTACTTAGTAGCTGGTACAGGGCTGTGTTTTTGACATTCAGCCTGGGAACAGAGCTGATAACACTGATGTTTTCAGTTACTGCTTAGTAATGTTTGGTATGGCCAAGGACTTTCTGAGCCTCATGATCTGCAGGGAGGAGGGAAGGCCAGGAGGAACCAGAGATTAGACGCCTGACCCAAACTAGCCAAAGAGGTATTCCATATCACAGCATGTCATGCCTGGGATGTAAATAACTAAGGGCAGGGACCTGGAGGAGGGGGGTTCACTGCTGGGTCGGGCTTGGTATCGGGTAGTGAGTAGTTGTATTCTCTTCCCTTGTTGTCCCCCTTATAATTATGATTATTGGTGGTAGCAGCAGTGATTTATGTTATACCTTAGTTACTAAACTGTTCTTATCTCAACCTGTGAGAGTTGCATTCTTTCGATTTTCCTCCTCATCCCCCTGGGAGCTGGGGGGAAGAAAGAAGAGGGAGTGAGTGAACAAACTGTGTGAGAGGCTTAAACCACGACAAATGTATATTTGTAGTGGGAGCACTTGTCAATCTTAGGGACCTAAAAGGAGGCTGAATTAAGGACTGGTCTGACTGAAGTAATCTACAGTCAAGGTCAAAGTCCATACAGGACACCTTTGCAACAATTCTCACAGGGACATAGAGCAGTAATATTTAATTCAGAATTAGTAGAAATAAGCTGAAGCTGGACAGAGTGTAATGGATTAAAGAATGGACTTGGATCCACAATGAAATTGGGTTTCTTCAACATCATTTTTCACAGCTGCGGCACCATGTGAAATGATAGGTCCTGTAGCTCCAACAGGGCTCTGACAAGCGTCATCATTGCCAGGTACAAGTGACACCTGCAGTTGTACTGCCATCTCAAAGCTGCAATAAATTATCAAAAGGCAACCTTATCCTACTACTAAGTAAACTCTTCATCCAATTTCAATTTCAATTTTATCGTTGCTGCCGACACAAGTCATTAAAATGCACAAGCTAGCTCCACAATTATTCATTCAAATAATGCTTAAAATTGTAATTCTTACTCTTGAACTTGCAGAGCTGACGTCTACACCTCTCTGAAATGCTCCTGGAAAAAGACACTGATTAGAAAGTGGCCTTTCCATCCTGATTCCCCTCTGCTTAAATCTATTTCTGTTCACAGGAGGAAAACGAACTCTCGTGCAAATAAGGCAACAAGGATAAATAGTTTCTGTTTTGTTTTTATTGAATGGGAAAACAAACTTTAATTTGAATACTAAACCATCCAGAATATCTAGCTGAAAACATGTTTTTATTATTTACATTCCTAGGTTTGACTTGTTATGCTCCTGGCATATCTATTCATATCTCTTGCAATATTTTTTCATTTCATATATTAATATTTAATATTCTTTATACATTGTTAAACCTTAATGGTTGTCTAATTTCTGTTTTTCATCCACAGAGAAGCTATTAATTTATGAGCATATAGGGCAGTAAGTAATAATTTGCATGAATGCCTTGAGCAGATATGCTTCCATAGGCCTCCCATAGCATAGACTTTGGAAAGGGTGATACCATCTATTGGACAAGGTTCAATGAACACTCCTTACAAGAAGAAGGAGAAAAAAAAAAGTTTTTTAATCCATAAAGAAGTCTACTAAGTGAAAAATCACAAGAGATGACAGGAACTGGTTTATTTCTAGGGTTTGTTTGTTTTTTTTCCCCTTTATTGATGTATTAAATATATTCCTGTGGTTTAGAAAGCATCACAGAAACCAAAGTTTTCTGTACATCTTCAGGATTTACAGTGTGCATTAAAAGAGATTCCCAAACACTGACTGGCCTGCAGGGACAGCCCCACTCCTGGTGTTCCCAGCCACAGTCTGGGACTCTCTAGAATGTCAGAGATAGTTTACACCCTGTGGTAAGAATCATAGAATCATAGAATAGTTAGGGTTGGCAAGTTCCTTAAGGTCATCTATTTCCAGCCCCCCTGTCATGGGCAAGGACACCTCCCACTAAACCGTGTCACCCAAGGCTCTGTCCGACCTGGCCCTGAACACTACCAGTGATGGAGCATTCACAACTTCCCTGGGCACCCCATTCCAGTGCCTCACCACCCTCACACTAAAGAATTTCTTCCTCATATCCAATCTAAACTTCCCCTGTTTAAGTTTGAACCCGTTGCCCCTTGTCCTCTCACTATAGTCCGCAATGAAGAGTCCCTCCCCAGCATCCTTATAGCCCCCCTTCAGATAATGGAAGGTTGCCATGAGGTCTCCATGCAGCCTTCTCTTTTCCAGTCTAAACAGCCCCAACTCTCTCAGCCTGTCTTCATACGGGAGGCGCTCCAGTTCCCTGATCATTCCTGTGGCTCTCCTGTGGACTTGTTCCAACAGTTCCATGGCACCAGAACTGCACACAATACTCCAAATGAGGTCTCACGAGAGCAGAGTAGAGGGGCAGGATCACCTCCTTTGACCTGATGGTCCCTCTCCTTTTGATGTAGCCCAGGATGCGTTTGGCTTTCTGGGCTGCGAGCTCACACTGCTGGCTCATGATGAGTCCTTCTTCCACAGAGAGATGTCAATGCGAAGCACTAATGATGTTTACCATATATTACAGTCCCCAGAAGATGCAAATGAAGCAAATAATGGAATTTATTTAGCATTCTGTTGAGCATGGGGTGGAGAAAAAACGTTGTTGGTTAAACGCACGTCTTCTGTCTTCATATACAGCTCATTAGAGCACGTGAAACTATTTGCTCTAAATAACTTCTCAAGTACAAAACATTTCTGATGGAAGAACTGTCTGAACAGTGCACTCAAGAAAATATCAAAAGTTTTGCATTTGCACAACATTAACAATATTTTCTAATTGAAAGTGTTGAAACTTTGGCTTCAACTTGTTTAAGACACCAAGTCCTGATTTCATCTTTTCAGTGATTTTCTGTATTGCAATTTGACATTAAAAATTTGAATGAAACAAAGATTTTTAAAAGCATTTTTATAATTTATTTTTAGTTGGCACAGGTGTAATAATAGTTACATTTCTTGATATTGCAGCATGACCAAAGGTTCCAAGCACATTTCATAAGGCTGAAATTTCCTGTGGAACAGAAAGCTTATATTTTGACAGTTTTCTTGATAGTTAGAGCTCTCTATTTAATGTCGGTACAGCTGACCAGTGTCCTGTAACCACCAAAGGCCACCCACCATTGTGCAGTGATAGGCAAGGAAGAAAATGACTTATGACTGACAAGTATCTTCCAAGGGTTGTTATAGTGTATTTTCCCATAATATTTTATTTATGGAGAGGAGTTGGTCTGTGTGATCCTCCCATTTTAAGAGCAGAAAAGGAGTCCTGTCCACCAAGCAGAAGTTGCTTCAAAATGTCCTGCAAAACATCTTCTTTGCCAGCAGATATTACCAGTGCCACCTGAATGGTGTGGTCATACACACAGGAGTAACAGTAGAGCCTGTGCTCACCTTCCAGCACATGGTCTCAGCCTTCCCACCCAAAGAGGAAGCTGTCTGTGCCTGAGGTGTAGGTCTGTGGCATAGAGTCACAAGGGATGGTAAAGGAGCTTTTAGGGTGCTATTTGCCTGCTGCCATCCCAGACTGCTGTACTACCACACATTATACGCTAGATGTGCCCCCTCGTCTCCACTTGAGACATAAGAGTGTAGAGAACAAGACTTGTGCTCTCTCTCATTCTCTTTCATAAGATGATGTTTGATAATTTCCTTTATCTTTAACCTGATTTTCCTGGCTTTTGTACACTGGGAGAGTAGTGAAGTCCAGAAGTACAGGCTCGATGTAGTTGATGTGCTGCTTCTGTGTGGTCTCTCAACTGGGTTGAGAGAGGGTTCACCACTTTCAAAAGGTCTGGCGCTGCTGCTTTTAACATTTTGCCTGACTAGAAGTCCATTAACTAAATGATACCTTGCTTTAAAAATAATAAAAAAAGCAGTTTTCCATCTTAAAGACATTTTTTTCTTATTGCTTGAATTGTAAAAAAGAAGTACATTGTAGAAAATGCAGTTGAAGAAAAAAATATTAAATGAAAATTTATCTTCATAGTCATTTTCTACTCAATTTCCATGGTTGAAGAACCAAAACTCTAATGTTAAAGTTCTAAATTGAGCTGTGTATATGAGTGTGCTAATAGTACTTGGTAGCATGTATAATAATCTGTCACATTGCTTTTCTAACTAATCATTAATGAATTAATGAAAGGGTTTCACTGGTTTTGTACTGTGTGACATAATGAGATATACAATCTTTAAGGCTTTAAATGATTTAGGACTCTATTAATGAGAAATAATTATTATCCTACAACAGTAATTAAGTGTAATTTGCACGGAACTAACATTTTCTAATCCGTAAACATTAGCGATGTCAACAGTTCCTCATGAAGCTGCTAACTGCTCTGCAACATATTTTTAAATGAAGATAAATGGGCTAATGTGCTGGCAAAGAGGGATGTGGTTCAGAAAACTAGTAACAGCATCTAGGAAGCAGGCCTCTGGGCAGATCTGGAGAGGCACATCAGTGCCTGCAGATGCGTATCTACAGCTTTAGGTGCCTAAATACCCCAGGTCCTTGGATTTAGGTGAAACACAAAAAGAGGATAATGCATATGCTGGGAGTGATTTGCAAGGTGAAAAGTGAAGCTGCCTTTTGCACTCATTGTATGGATCCTAGGGACTTGGCAGAGCCTTTACTTGTGCCATAAAAAGCTGTCTGATGGCAGTGCTAAGGGCAGGTGCTGGAATGGGGTTGATTTACTGGGCTTGTTAAGCAGTTTGCTTTCGCTGAGGTTTTCCCAGACATACCAATCTTTGTCCTTTTTTCAGGCAGAGAGTATGTCCCATATCATTTATGGTGGCTTGTTTTAGATGCAGTGAATCATTAAATGGATCTAAGTCATTGTTGATGTTTGTGTACTAGCTGACATTAGATTACAGGGAACAAAACCTACAGTTTTGTCTCAGTTTTGACACTCACAGGAGTCTCCCACTCTATATCATAGTCAGTCTACTACTGTAGAATCACAGAACTGCTTGGATTGGAAGAGACCTTAAAGATCATCTAGTTCTAACCCCCCTTCCATGGGCAAGGATATCTCCCTCTAGATCAGGTTGTTCAAAGCCCCATCCAACGTGGTCTTGAACACTCCCAGGGATGGATTGCTGCTCTTCAACACAGGTATGCCAAACAACATACAATTTGCCTGTATCTCCCAGGATGAACACACTGGCAGAGTCACAAATAGTACCCATGGGTGGAGTTTACGGGCCTAGCAGATAGTAGATGGCATAAACTACTAACACTGGAGTTCTGCCTCTTTCTGCATGTCCAGGTGATAAAAAAAGAGCAAATTTTACTTCTGCCAGTCACTCTCTCTTGCCTAAAATATTAATGGTCTGTTTTGTGTATAGGAAAGTCTAGGAGTGAGCTATGAGGTTCTTCAAAATATTCCCTACCCCTTTTTTTTGACTTGCAATTTTAAAGAACAAAAATTTACAAACTTTACCGTAGACAAGCTTGAGGTTATAAATCAGTCATGAAAGAGAAGGTAACAATGAGTGTCAAGAAGATAGAAGGTGTGTCTAGAGGTGAGGAGCTTACAAGTCATGTAAACTGGATCCTGCTCCAGCTGCACTCCATGCCTGCCATGCAACCTTAGCCAAAACTATTTTCTAAGCCTTTGGAGACCAATGCACTTTAAACTGCATTACCAGGGGCTGAACACTTGACTTTACGCTATGAGGCTGTTTTAGTGTCTTGGAGATTTGTGTGCAGTTTTGAAGGAATTGCTGGTTTATAACCATGTGATGTACTGCAAAGAGTATTTGCAAAGGTCAGATTAATAACTGGTGGGGAAGCTACTGGAACAGAAGACTGAATAGAATTTGTGATTTCTTAATCTTGTGATATGTTAATTTTACGTCTTTCATCTATGTGCATTTTATTAACAGATGAAACTACGTTTTCCACGCAACTTCCTCAGGGAGAAGTGCATAGTGAGGGAAGAAAAGAAGGCTATGGGCAGTTTGGAGATTGATTTAATTTCTTAACTATTATTCAAAGTGTATTAGAAAATAGCTTGTGTTTAGACCCTGAATGTTCAAAGTAAGTTTTGTTGGCTCAGAGTTAAGATCTGAAATCATCTAATAAGGAGAAAGAACAGAAATAAACAGATTAACTAGTTTTAAGATGGACTTAAACAATAATGGTCTTAAACTATACTGGATTTAAATGATCTACTGGGGGCTGATGAGTCTGTCTGTCAGAGGAGGGAAAAAGAATCTTTGGTCACAGGCTTGCCAAGGTGATGAAGAGGGCTTTAAATGCAAGTTGCTGGGATGAGGAACCTCATTCCATCCCACTCCTACCAGTTTAATGCCAGTGGCAACAAAAGATGCCCTGAGCCTGGAGAAGGATCGTGGGTCAGAAGGGCATCTGAAAAGCAGCACAAAAGAATTCCTGCCATTCCAGCCAGCTGGAAAGTACCCCAAAGACCGTCTGGTCCAACCTTTCTTGGTAAAGCATGGCCTAGACTAGATGTGTCTTGAAAGAGTCCAACTCTGAGGAATCCCCACTTCTATGTAGAGATTATTCCAATGTTTAACTCTGCTTGTTATGAAAAATTTTCCTCTAATATTCAGCTGGAATTTCCCTGGCCATAACTTGGACCCCTTAGCCTCCACCTCTTCCATGTGATACCTTGTAAAAAGGGACTCCACCTTCTTTGTAGCCACCCTTTAAATACTGGAACATGGTGACAAGATCTCCACGATCCTTCTTTTCTCAAGGCCGAACAAACCCAGCTATCAGCCTTTCTTCATATGGAGAAGTCTGAGGTGCTCAATGACGTTTTTGCCTTGGTCTTCACTGGCACGTGCTACAGTTACACTGCTAAAGTTGCAAAAGGCAAAAGCAAGCACTGAAAGAATGAAGAAATGTCCACTGTAGAAGATCATCTAGGGAACCTGAATGTGCACACATAAATGGTACCTGATGAGATGCCTCTGAGGATCCTGAGGAAATTGGCAGGTGAAGTGACTAAGACAATACCTATCATATTTGAGAAGCCGTGGCAGTCCAGTGAAATTCCCACTGACTGAAAAAGGGAAAATATAACCCCCGTTTTTAAAAAAAGAAAAAACAAGATAGTCATTCTCACCTTGTTGCATGACAAGATCATGGAGGAGGTGTTTCTGGAAACTATGCTAAGGCACATGGTAAATAAGGAGGTGACTGGTAAGAGGCAACATGGCTTTATTAAGGAAAAATTGTGCCTGACCAACCTGGTGGCCTTTTACACCAGGCTCACAGCCATATTGGACAAGGGAAATGTGACTGATGTCATCTACATGGACTTTTGCAAAGTATTTGACACTGTCCCTCATGATATCCTTATCTCTGAGCTGGAGAGAAGTGGAATTTACAGAGGGACCACTTGGTGGATGAGGAGTTGGCTGGATGGTTGCACTCAAAGAGTTGCTGTCAACAGTTCAATGTCCATGTGAAGACCAGTGATGAGTGGTGTTCCTCAGGGGCTGGTGTTGGGAGACTGACACTGTTTAACATCATGTCAGCAACATGGACGAGTTTGCTGATATGTGGTTTGCACACTGGAGGGAAGGAATGCCATCCAGAGAGACCTTGCTTGTGAGGTGGGCCAATGCCAATCTGATGAAGTTTAACCATGCCAAGTGCAAGGTCCTAGACCTGGGTCAGAGCAATCCCAGGCACAGCTACAGTTGGGCAGAGAAGAGATTCAGGACAGCCCTGCCGAGAAGGATGTGGGGGTCTTGGTTAATGAGAAAATCAACATGAGCCAGCAGAGTGTCCTTACAGCTCAGAAAGTCAACCGCTGCATCAAAAGAAGTGTGACCAAAAGGGAAACCTAGACAGAAGTGATTCTCTCCCTTGCTCCTTCCTGTGAGATCCCAAATGGACCTGTGTCGTGGCTTAAGCCTCTATAACTCACACAGTTGCTCTCTCACTCCCCCCTCTTTCTTCCCCCCAGCTCCCAGGGGAGATGGGGAGGAGAATCGAAAGAATGCAACTCCCACAGTTTGAGATAAGAACAGTTTAGTAGCTAAAGTATAACACAAACTGCTACTGCTATCACCAATAATGATAATGACAAGAGAAATACAAGGAAAGAGAATACAGCTGCTCACCACCCGATACCAAGCCTGACCATGCAGTGCACCTCCACTCTTCTGGGTCTCTGCCCACTGTTTTCACATCCTGGGAATGATGTGCTGTGGTATGGAATACCTCTTAGGTCAGTTTGGGTCAGGTGTCCTGTCTCTGCTTACCCGGCTTCCCCTCCTCCCTGGCAGAGCATGAGACTCAGAAAGT
>JASSUY010004394.1:0-12898 GCA_032466535.1 Forpus xanthops
GTGGTAGCAGTAGTGATTTATGTTATAGCTTAGTTACTAAACTGTTCTTATCTCAACCTGTGGGAGTTGCATTCTTTAGATTCTCCCCCCATCCCCCAGCACTGGGGAAGAAAGAGGGGAGAGTGAGTGAGCAGAACTGTTTGAGTGCCTCAAACCACGACAGCTATCAACAATCAAGTTTTGGCAAAAGGCTAAAACAATACAAATGCAAAAAAAAAGTATGTGAATCAAGACTTCTTGCTCACTGATTTAGATCATAGTTGAAATCATTGAATTACATAACTTGAATTAAGACTCTACATTTGGAAGCAGACTGGATATTTAAGAATACATTATTTTGTAAAGTACCATGATAACCAGATGAAGAATTCTCTGAAATTATTGAGGAGACATCCTATAACTAAGAGGACCCTAAAATACACAGAGGAAAAATGTTTTATATGACATTGCAGTAATGAGGAGAGAATCAATTTTGGAAGTTAGTTCATAACTATTAATAACTTTCTTTTCTTTTTTGTTTCATCTAGTCAGAGGCAAGTGCAGTCCTTTCCTTTACTACATTTCTGTTAGCAATTTAATTAGGAACCTGCCACAACTGCCATGCAAGTTCTTAACAGTGGATCTGGACTAGTATGCTCACTCCAACAATAGATAGCACCAGTACTTTGAAAAAAGTGAACAAATTCAACTCCACACACCACAGGAAGGCTAACAGATGAGCTACAAATCTGTCAGTTTAAGCTTAAATTTGTAAGGTCTGTCATCTCTGCGAATTGCTCTCCTCTGCCAGCCAAATGTCTAGAACGCCCTTGAATGCTTGCTATCAGTCTTGGTGAGATGCAGCTGAAATGACTGAGGAAACTGTGCAGCCCTCCTTGTGTGAGGAGTACACCTGGCAGAAGAGATGGGCAAAGATGTTGTAGAGCTATATCACTGTTGCACTTTGCAAAAACATACAACTTTGGTACAAAGATTAGTGTTTCATGGAAACAAATATTTATAACCAGCTTGAGCTTCACCACATTTCAGTATTCTGCAGTTCCATTTTAACAATGGGATGTTTGCTATTCCCCTTTTAAATGATGAAAGCTCAGTCCTGGCTACCATTTTTACTATACCCATTTCTGCCATATTGCCTCTCATTGACCATCTGCATAAAAACACCAGTCCCTTTCATGTTTCCCTTTTTTTTGGCATAAAATCACATTTAGCAAGTCAGCCCATGGCCTTGGGCTGCCCTTGGAAACCAAATCCAGCACCCAGAGATTGTCTCCTTTGCTGCTCTACTAAATTGGCAACAACTACCTGAAAAAATACAGGTGTCAGGTAGTCTCCATTGCATTTATGTGCTTATTGCTTTTGTAGTTTCTCACTAATCTCCACACAATATTACCCCCTTGCCTTAACAGAATTTAAGAAGGACTGCTGCCTTTTTTTTTTTTTTTTAATTTTTAATTTTCCTTTCATATTTTATCTCCAAATATTTAGATACTCTTTAAAAAGCTTGCTGCTGTTATGTTTCCACTGGTTTCCATAATGGAAACCTGAGCTAAATATGGAACTAGCAGTCTTCAAGGTTGGAAGACTTTTTAACCAAAGAAAAGAGGACATATCTTCAAGGATAACCTTTTGGTTAAGACCAGTAATAAGAGTTTGTGTTGATAATGTCATTATGAAAGGAATAAATGAATCTGAGAATCATTGCACTGTTCTCTCATAGGGTTCTGAAAATGAAACGAAGCCTTTGCAATGATCTGTCTTCCTGCTCATGGTAGCTTTCTGTTTAACACTGATATTTTTTCTCCTTTTTCCTTTCACAAATTAAGCAGTTGATACTTTATGCTTGCTGCCAGCAAGAATAAACTAGCAACCACTTTGATCATAGCAGCAGAAAATAAAATTAAGTGGAAAGAGTTTTGATCACTTTCAAGGTTTCTTTACCTTATTTCAGGCTGGTGATGGGGGACAAAAAATTGCCTCTTTTGAACAATTGCCACTAATTAACATTCTGTTTGGCTGCATGCAAAGAACTGTGGTCAATGGCTCAATGTCCAGATGGAGACCAGTAATGAGTGGTGTCCCTCAGGGACTGGTGTTGGGACTGGTCTTGTTCAACATCTTTGTCAGTGACCTGGACAGTGGGATTGAGTGCGCCCTCAGCAAGTCTGCTGATGACACCAAGCTCTGTGGTTCCGTTAGTACACTAGAGTGAAGGGATGCCATCCAGAGGGACCTTGACATGCTTGTGAGGTGGGCTGATGCCAACCTGATGAAGTTTAACCATGCCAAGTGCAAGGTCCTACAGATGGGTTGGAGCAATTCCAGGCACAGCTACAGATTGGACAGAGAAGAGATTGAGAGCAGCTCTGAAAGACTTGAGGGTGTTGGACGATGAGAAAATAAACATGAGCGGGCTTCAGTGTGTGCTCACAGCCCAGAAAGCCAAGTGTATTCTGGGCTGCATCAAAAAGAGCATGACCAAGCAGGTGGAAGGAGGTGATCCTGCCCCTCTAGTCTGCTCTCATGAGACCTCACTTGGAATGTTGTATGCAGTTCTGGTATCCTCAATATAAAAAAGACATGGAACTGTTGGAACAAGTCCAGAGGAGGCCACAATGATGATGATAAGGGTCTAGAGCACCTTCTGTATGAAGATAGGCTGAGGAAGCCGATGCTTCAACCTGGAGAAGAGAAGGCTGCGTGGAGACATCATCACGGCCTTCCAGTATCTGGAGGGGGCCTATAAGGATGCTGGGGAGTTACTCTTCATTAGGGACTGTAGTGATACGACAAGAAGTAACAGGTTCAAACTTAAACAGGGAAAGTTTAGATTGGATATAAGGAAGAAGATCTGTACTGTAATGGTGGTGAGGCACTGGGATGGGCTGCCCAGGGAAGTTGTGAATGCTCCATCTCTGGTGGCGTTCAAGGCTGGGTTGGACAGAGCCTTGGGTGTCATAATTTTGTGGGAGATGTCCCTGCCCATGGGAAGGGGGCTGGAACTAGATGATCTTAAGGTCTTTTCCAACCCTAACTATTCTATGATACTATGATTCTAGGATTCTTCGATATTGTATCTATTTTTGCTACATCAGTTATCTCAGAAAACAAGGGATGTTCAGACCTGCAATTTCTGCTGCCTTTATAGCCTGAATTTACCAAAACAAATGCTCTTTCTTACTATTCAGAAAAAAAAATAAACAAAAAAACAAAACCAAAAAAACCAGCAAACCAAAACCATGCAACAGAGATTCAGTACCCTGTATCCACAGCTTTTTCAATAATCCAGGTTAGTGCTTTTCCAGTAGAAGAATACTTTCTTTTCACAAATTGCTGACTGTCACCATACAAATTACCAGAGGATTTTTTTATGATGTATTTTACCAGATGATTCTAATAGAAATTTTCCCTTTTGCTTTGAACAATTAATCAAATATTTTTTTCAGAAGTTTTTACCATTACAGTCTAACCAGCCACATCTCATTTAACTGACTTTAAGTCCTTATCTTAAAGATAATATTAAACTTATCTACCACTAATTTGCAGACTGTACCTCTGTTAATGCTTCCATTAATATTATGATGCCACAAAAATTCAACTAACACTGGACCATTCCATCTAAACATTGCTTAGACCTATAGTATAAAAGGGTTCCTAGCCTAATATTTGCTATTAAAATGCACAAGTGGGACTAAAGAAATAGTTCAAATTATTTCTTCAAGGTCATGTAATTGGCCTACGTCTAAGCCAAGAATAGGAAAAAAGTTCTCCTGACCGCCATATCAAAGTGCTCCTTTTTCTGAAGTTGCCGCAGTGGACCAGCAGATATTTCAAATCCACAATTGCTTAGAAAGACCCATGGGGAAAACTAACAGCATGTATGGCAGACCACAATCACGCCAAAATACCTATCACTTCAAAGGATTTGAGTCATATGAATAATGGAAGACTTTGCAAGTAATTGTTGATATTTTACTTCTGCATGTTTCAAACAAATTTTATCAGTGTTTTGTTGCTGTTATTCTGTTTTCCATTAATATTTTAATGATGAAAAATGCTATTTTTTTTCTAAGTACCACTTGCTCCATTACTGAAGTAGAAGAGGCAGCAGTCCGTGTGCTCTAGCCACACAAAAGCAAAACAAAATTCGTTTCGTAATAATGATTATGCAGTCAGCTTCTTAGATTAATGAACTCTTTTAAAAGGCATTAAAAGAGAACAATTAAACTACTAATTTCCTACTCAGTCTGCAAAACCATTTTGCTTAGCATAAAATGCTTTAAAATTAGCTATTTCATGCCTTTCAAAGTAAATAAGGTGCCTGTAACACTGCACATTGAAGATCATGAAATAAATTTGATAATGGAATTAATTAGCTTGGGAAATACTTGTGTTTTAGTTTAAGACAGTATTGCATTTCTTGTTTGTTGTTCACACTGCATTTCTGAAATGTTATTTCAGGCTTAAGCCTCCAAATATAGATCATATATGCAGCCATTAAAGTCCAGTGTGGAATGTTTATGCTTTCATGACACTTTATGAAAGGCTGACAATTTTATAACATTATATCTAATAGCCTTCCAGTATCTGAAGGGGTGCTATAGGGATGCTGGGGATGGACTCTTCATTAGGGACTGTAGTGATAGGACAAGAAGTAACAGGTTCAAACTTAAACAGGGGAAGTTTAGATTGGATATAAGGAAGAAGTTCTTCACTGCAATGGTGGTGAGGCACTGGACTGAGCTGCCCAGGGAAGCTGTGAATGCTCAATCCCTGGCAGTGTTCAAGGCTATGTTGGACAGAGCTTTGGGTGCCATGGATTAGTGTGAGATGTCCCTGTCCCTGTTGTAGGGGGGCTGGAACTAGACGATCTTAAGGTCCTTTCCAACCCTAACTATTCTATGATTCTATAATCTGATTCTATGATAATTAGACTTCAGTTCAGATAAAAAATTTCGTAAACAAGGAATATATCCTTGACTTCAGTGAAGCAACTAAATACCAAAAATTTTTGTATAAAATCTGATAGCTATGACTATTTTGTTTCTCAATCTCTTCTGTAGTTCAGTCATTATAAGTCTGGCTGCGCTTGCATACGAAGAATTTCTGTGATTTGTTGTTTATGTTGCTGTGGAAGGAAGAAGAAGGAAGGATGAAGGATTTTAGAAGGATGGAAAACAGTGATTTGTAGAAGAAATATGCATCAATCTATGAATCACCATCAAAATTCAAGGCTCTGAATCTGGACCTTCTCCTCCGTGATGCACAGTAATATCCCAAGTATTTAAAACATGCAATTATTTCTTGAATGAGAGCTTTGAAACAGTATCTCCTCAGTGAATCTGTCTTTTGCCATTGCTTATCTTTCTACAATTGTAATTTACGTTTCAGTTATCTTAACATCATGTGACACTGACAGATGCTGAAAAGACAGACTGGAGCAATCACATTTATTCCCTTCACTGCTCTCTGCTATATACCTTTAATGGTTTATCCCAGCCTCCTCCCATATTCCAACATTTAGCAGTACCCTTCCCCTTGCAGAAGTGCTGTTAGCACACTTGGAGATAGCAGTGTGCACACTGCGTAGTTTCTGGATAATGATATTATATAAAAGTGAGAACAATTCATTATTATTCTCCATTTCTAAAAGGGAAAGCTGAAGAATCTGACTTTCAGTTTTTCATGCTACATGAGCATATTGTAATAAGGCTTCATGGGCAGCATATTAGAATAAAGTGGAACATTGACTAACATTATGCAAGCTTTGAGGTTACTAACACTCCTATTTACTTCTATTTATTTCTATTCCTTTCGAATTCTTGTAACTGAGTTTACACTTTTGATGTGCAATGTAGCCTACACATATTACCTTGCAACTATCTATGGAATCTAAAACATACGGCAACAGTTTAAAATCAGTGTTTCCTCAAAGTTAGATGTAAAATCATTATGTGCAGTTTATTTGAAGTTAGAGAATGAGAAATGGGTGCCTAATAATATTCTAGGTAATGCATTAGTAAAAAAAATGAAAGAATTTTTTTATTATTTTATATAATGACCCAATTTTATAGAAAATCCCATTCATACAATTGTTGTTAACATAGAATTGCAGGATAAGGCTACCCAGAGAAAGTAAAGTTGAAGAAAAAGTTAGCCCAAAATCTTTTTCAAAAGTAACCTTACTAAAGTTACTAGAAGAGAGTAAGATACATGATATTTCTTTAATATGCTTTCCAAACATCTGTGACTTTCTAAGTCAGAGATGCTATCTTCTTGTGTAATAGAAGAGGGTGGTGGGAGGAGAGAGCATAAACTCTTCTACGTGATATTTTTCATGGCTTTTTCAGTTCCTGGAATTTGGAATACCTGTGGGGCCCTGTGACTGCATATTCCATAGCTTCACTGAGACCTTATTGCCTCCTGTACTGATTCTCATATTTCTACCTGGAAATGAAAAAAAAACCCATTCCTTACCTAGGAGTGGTGGTAAGATTTACTTTTAACCTTCTCCATTTCAGATATGAATTCATTTATTTCTCATCTCTTACTCCTTTTTTTTTTCTTTTTTTTTCTGTCAAATTAAAATCTATTTTGTTCGGAAGCAATTCCATACATTTTAGCATCTTTCCTGAATCTCTCTTCATTTCCAATGCTGTTGCATCTTTTCTGAGTGTTCTGGTTTGAGCTCAAACAGCTATTTTTTTCTTACTAGTTTAGAAATCATGCTATGCCCGCACACCTTGACTACCAATCCTTTATCCCAGCACTGTGGTTTAAACCCAGCTGGTAACTCAGTACCAGCTTGCTCACCCGTCAACTTTCCCTCTCCCATGGTTGAGGAGCAGCATTGGATGCAGTAGTCAAGGTGTGGGCATTGCATAATATCTAAACTAATATAATGATCTCATTTGTTTTGCTCAAATTTGTAAATATCCAGAATATTTGAGTCTTTTTTTTTGACAGCTACAGAGCACTGAGCTAATGTTTTCAAATAATTGTCTATTATCTCTGATTAAAAGCCAATCAGTGACCATGTACATAGTCCATTTAGATTTAAATATGAACTATTCCACTTTTTTTTTCTGTCCCCAGTCAATTTGTCAGTGTTATGTTGCCTTAATACAGTTTAGGAAATTAATAGGAAGTTTTTAATTAAAATTTGTTTAACTTGACTGTTTAACCTTTGTAGGAACAGCTCCTGCTCTATGACGTGAGTAGCCAGGTAAAAATATATGTAATCAAGGCTATTAGAAACAGGCTTTTACTACAGTGAGATAAAATGCCACATACATTTATGACATTCTAAAATACTGCTTGAACAAAACATTCATATGCAAATAAACAGCCTTTAAGTAAATACAGTGGAATAGAGTAAATGGGGAATCTCAGGGGTCAACAGCTAGCCAAGATAATAATTTAAAGTATAAAATCATTTTGCAAGCACATGCAATGAACAATAGAGGAATACTCTAAGAGGTTTAAAGACCTCAAGATCCATTAATCAGAATGGACAATTGTTGATCCTTTGAGCATGAAATAGGATTTCATTTTGGCAGAACATTTCCAGATATAATGGATAGAGGAAATAAATAGTGTTGTGCTTTTGCAATATCATCTATTGCTAATTGTTTTTCCAACCTCTCACCTTGTTGACCAGGTAACACCAAAGCAAATCAGATGGGCTTCCTGGCTCAGGGAATACTGAGCACAAAAGGCTTCAACTTAAGATGTTTTATTATCTATAGCAACCCCACTTGTTAGACTGGCCATCTGACCTACAAATATGACAAATATCTTTTTCACTCATCATTACCTACCAATCACAGAAACAAATTATCCATTTTTCTTAACTTTAGTAGTTGCAGTAGCCTCACCTATTTCATTGTCATTCTTTTATTCTTGTCTTTTTTCCTTTTTTTTTATCTGATCTGCACTGTTCTATCAGAAGTTTTCACCATCAATACTAACCTGTCAATATAATTCAAGTTTGAAAGATTTATTTTTAAGGCTGCTAATTGTTTGGTGTTTTCTGCCAATACTCTTGGTACTGTAACAGTAGTGCTCAGAGCAGGAGAATATTAATTACCTAGAAAACAAAGGAGGTTCATGCAGACTTGCACCTTGTGTTGCATATGGCAGGGCCACAGCTATTTTCTGTTGTCAGTACTGTATGAGTTCTTTACAAAACAACATATTTTTAGCAGACTAACTGACAACCTTAGTAAGCAGCAAACCCGAAGACAAAGGAGATTGAATTTTGTCTTTTTTTTTCTGTTTACACAATTGACTATTACTGAACATACCATCTAGTACAAGAAAGGAGGATTATGAAGGAGATAATGTAATTATTTACTTCACACAGCTACCTTAGCCACTAGCAAAAATTACTTGCTGGATTATTTCAACTCTGTAGATTTGATAAATCAGAATGTCACCCTTCAAGAACTGTGTTATCTTCTCAATTAGGAGGAAATGAGTCATTTCAGGAAATAAAAACCTCCATAATTGCACTCAAAACCACGGTTAGAAGAATAAATGTTAGAGGTGGAAAAAAGATATTATTTATCTCTTTTTCTCAGGTGCCAGTATTCTGTACTCTATGTTATGACATGAAAGGTAAGCATCTTTTTTATCTTTCCTAGATTTGAAGTTTTTTTCAGACAGCTTTTGACATTTCTATTCTGACCCTGCAAAGGGCATTGTTTGTATGTATCATGCAGAGTCCAGATTTCATCCTCTAAAATTCAATTGCACACACTCCTATGCATGCATTTAAGAAACATAATTTTCCAAGTTATTCTTTTATATGTTTCTAGCAAAAATGCAATACAGAGAAAAAAACCTGTATGATAAAATTAAACCTCTTAATAGTAATAATAATAATAAAATTATGATTATGGTAATGAAACATATTTTCATATTATTTAATATATTAATTTATTTCAAGAAAATAAAAACATAATACTAATTAGGAATATAACTTTTATTATATAATATTATTATTATCAACACATAAGCTATAAAACCTGTGTTTTAAAGGTATAGTCACATATTTTTGCTAATCCAGTGGTAATGATAGAGCTCCAAAATTAGTAAAAAATTCAATGTACCAAAGGTTCTGAAATACTTCATTTGCAAGTATGGTAGCAATGTTCCTTGTTCTGAGGCAGTATTCACTTCAAGAGTGGTCTCAGTAACTTTAGCAAATGCTGTTAACTATTTCCAGACATTCTGATGTTCTAAACATGCCACTTAATATTACCTACAAAAAAGACTTCATGACATTAAAAAACTTAAAATTTGAAGTTAGGAAAAAAGTACAAGCCAGCAGGATGAAGTTATGAAACATTTCTAAATAGCTAATAATAAGAACCAATCTGTGGTTGCTATAATTTTAAATTATTCTAATATGTTGAACAGGAAACTGAACTCCAGATTCCTTTTATCTTAATCCTGTTCTGGTTTCCATTTTTGTTTTTTCCTTTCAATTCTTTTCCTATTCTTCTCACCTATTTCTACTTGCATTCAGCTGCCTTGAAAATATAACAAATTCTGATAAGATGCATTGGATGCTAGCAGAAATGGCTAGAAAAGTTCAAATACCCATGTAATGCTTCTGATGAACATTATGAATCACCTGAGCAACAGAAATCAATCATTTTTCACTGGTCATTTCAGTTTCAATACTGCCATTGTTGAGTATCAGTTGATCTCTCTTGCTCTTTTTTTCAGTGCTCATTATGTCTTTTTTTCCTCTTGTACCTACAGAAATATACATATATATGTGCATTTATTTTTTTTTTTTTTTTTTTTTTTGCAATTGCTCTTCTTTGGAATATAAACAGAACTACAAAGTCATAATTTAGCTTTTAATGCTTTCTCATTGACTGTACAAATAACATATTTCTTTTTTCCCTGCATTCAGCACTCTTAAAAATTCAGTATACTTGAAATTCATCAAAATAGAAACAAAACACACAGATCAAATAGAATTACCTAAAACATTGTGAGTTTATGCTTCAACATAATTTTCCAGTTTTAAAATAGTTGATCTCATTCTTCTTTCTTTAAAAAACTGTATAAATAACTCATTCTTTTCCACTGCGTGTAAATCAAGCAAAACGGATTTAAAAAAAAAAAAACAACAAATAAAATCCTGGTGTAACTCAGGTGAAATCATTTGAGTTGCATCAGAGCTTGAGTAGTGCACAACGTCCAGTGCAAGCTGCTAGGTGACTATAGTTTCCTATTGAATACAGAAGTGACTCACCAAACACAGCTCTCAGTCAGAACATCTGCAAAAGAACTGGTCATGATTTTCATAAGTAGGAAGATGCAATACCAGCTCACTAAAAACATTGATTTCATAATAATCATAATAACTCTAATTCAGGTATTCTTTAAGCAAATTTTAAGATTGTGCCTGCCATGTTTACAAATATTGAGATAGGAAGACTAATGTTTACAATGTTGTATTCTAAATGTGAGTCAGCTGTATTTATCTTAATATATCTAATTTTGACATTATTCTCCAAAAAGAACAAAATGTTCATGTAAATTAGCTTCCTGAAGTAATTTTTGAAGACAAAATTTAGTTATTTTTGAGAAAAAAAAAAAAGGGTTTTTCTTGATATCTCAGTTCATCAGTCCTCATAATATCCACAAAGTAGTATTTGCCTAACTCGCCTATTAGGAATTATTACAGTATTAGGAATAACTACATGGACAACTCTTGCATTTTCTTGCAACAATCATGTGTTATTACTTTAGCTGAAGAAGGCAAACCTGGTGACACTAGTTGTGACTGGAGGCAACCTTTATGCTCCTTTATTCCAAGTGAATAAATCTAGTATGTAGATATAATGAGCCTATGCTATTAACCTTAGATATTAAATTAATCCTTCAGCTCTGGAAGACTGTTACACTTCTCATATTCAGCTGAACCCATTCCATTTACCTGATTTATAAATAAAGGTGATGTGCTCTCAAGCATGACAGTACAGAACTGTTCTCCAAACAAAACATTGAGAGTAAAAGATTATTTAGCACAGCATAATGTTAAGAGGCTATAATCAGGAGTAGCAGAACAAAATTAAGACAGATAAAATGTTACATGAAGAAGGAAAAGCTTCTTGACAAAGTTAACTCTAGCTTCCTAGAGAAAGGAATGTAATGTTCTTTGCTTACGTCTTTTTGAATCAAACATGAGAAGACATGCTCAAGCGAGCAATAAGGAATAATCACATTCTAGCAGACAGAAGGAACATATGACCTAATAGATCTGTTTTATCTACTTTTTCAGTGACTTTCATTCTTTTCTTTCAGAAAATAAGGTTTTCTATAAAACCGTATAGAAAGGAATGACCTCAAAGAAGGAGTTGTTTTTTTTTGTGATTAGCATTCTGTGCTGCAATGACAACAAGGTGTGAAAATCAGGGACACAGTTTCCTTTTAGTCAACTGTGATGAGCAATATTCGGACCTGGATTGATTTGGTATGGACAAGCCCAGAAAGTAACATCAGCCTGCCTGTGTGCCAGTTTTGTCTGGGATAGAGTTAATTTTCTTCCTAGGAGCTGATATTGTGCTGCAGTTCAAATTTAGGATGAGAAAAGTGTTGATAACATACTGATGTTTTAGTTGTCGCCAAGTAGTGCTGAGTCAAGGACTAGTCACACTGCCCTGCCAGAGAGGAAGCTGGAGGGCACAAGAAGCTGGGAAGGAACACAGCCAGACAGTTGACCCAATCTGGCTAAAGGGATGTTCCATACCGTATAGCATCATGTTACAATAAAAGTGGGGGGAGTTGTTCACAGAGTGGTATCCTGTTGCTTGGACTGGCTGGGTACTGGTCAACAATTACATTGTACATTACTTGTTGTATATATTCATTTGTCATTATTATTGTTTTCCCTTCATTTTATGTTCTACTAAACTTTCTTTATCTGGACTCATGGTTTTTGCCTTCTTTCTGATTCTGTCCCTCATCCCGCTGTGTGGAGAGCAAACAAAGAGCAGTGTAGTGTTGAGATGCCTGCTGTGTTATATGTCAACAGCATGCTTAGTGAATGGTGCAATATTCACTTGTTTATTCTGGTACATTTGTTTAAGAAACGCATTTAGAATGTTAAAAAGTAATTTTTTATTTAAAAATGCAAAACTTTTTTCTTCTATTTCTGTACTATTCTTTTAAATAAATACTCTATTGTTTTAGATTGCTATTTTTCATTTATCTCACCCTGACTTCTATTTCCTCCCCAATTTACCACTTCTACACTTATTTTTCCTAATATTTGTTATGATGTTGGTCATCATATCTGCTGTTGTTAATGACAAAATAAACAATTAGTAAAATGGAAAAGAAGGAAAAAACTGAGTGAAAACTAAAATATTGTTTTAGAATTTTAGTGAAAAATTCCAGAATGAATAAATAAAAAGAGAGGAATAATTTTAAAATTAGCAACAATTTTTTCAACATCTATAAAACAGGGAGCTGCCTTTTTTATTTTTCTGTTTCTTCAAACTGCTTTTAGAGAAAAGGAAGGGCAACAAAATTAAAGATGACTAAGCTACTAGCTGATCCCCTACCACCCAGCTAGAAATGTGATCCAACTATGCAATCACCTGTTTACTGTCCACCGTGTAACTTATTTAGACATACGGCTTAACTATGCTTTTAGCTGTCCATCTAAATAAAGAAGATAGTGTGGCACTTTCTTTTTGTGTTTGGTAGTTAAAATTCTCAATCATTAGATTCAACATAAACTTCTACAAGTTTCACAGTGTCGTAGTTTGAGGCCCCTCAAACAGTTCTGTGCACACCCCCCCCCCCTCTTTCTTCCCCAGTCCCGGGGAAAATGGGAAGGAGAATCAAAAGAATGCAACTCCCACAGGTT